>ML317608.1:0-58856 GCA_005239505.1 Nicotiana paniculata
TTATAATTGTTTACACCATATTGTTAGTTAATCGTTAGTTTATTAATTTTGTTAGTAGAAATACTAAAACATCACCAATTGATATTCAAAAGTCTTGAGAGAATTGATTAAATAAAAGTTGTGTATTCTAAAGACTTGATTGATACGTTAATTCCCTGTGGGATCGACTCTGGGCATAATACCCCAGATTATATTTGCAACGCCCGCTTAGTCTTTTATTAGACATAGTTGAGCGCGATCAACATTCTAAATCGAGTAACCTTCGAGATTTTATTGCTTACTTTATTTATACTTGAAATTGCAGATTACTCTAAACACATTTTTCCTTACGTGTAGGCTTCGGTGCTGCACCACGAAGCCTTCGTCAGAGTTCAAGAGAAGAAAAGGCCAAAGTTCGGAGCCTTACTGAGAAAAGCAATACTTATAGGCTTCTCAGTGAAAGACTCCTGGCCGATTTGGTTGTTGCTCGGGATGAGCTCAATGACATGGCCGAACAGATATTACGAATGCTTCATGATAGTGAAGATGAGTTAGAGATAACAACTAATGACCCAATTCTGCATATCCGATAGAAGCTCGAGCAAATCGATCGGCTCAGCAAGCAGGTGGATGAGGTACGGGCCGAGGTTGAGGCTTTCAAGGGAAGCATGGATATCTTGGCCGCGATGAAAGAGACCGTCCAAGAACAGTTGGATTCAGCCGAGACTCAACTTCGAGCTGCGGAAGAGAAAAACTCGATGCAGACCGAGAAGATCAAAGAGCTTCAGTCTCAGATGGATTCAGCCGCCAACAAGCTCGAGGAGGCTAAGTCAGAGGTGGCCAAGGCCGGTATTAAGGTTGATGAAAAGGTGGCCCAATTCAAAATAGACATCGAGGCCATCCAGACCAAAGCTAGGAGCATGATAGATCATGCAAACTGGAAAGCTTGGAAGGAAGCCCTCGAGGATGCTCAAGCACGAGATTTCAACATTGCGGCCGAGATCGATAATGCCCGAGCAGAAGAAAATTGGGCTCAAAAGCTGGCCTCCCCTGAGGATGAATCTGATAGCCTCAGTGAGTTTGAAGACGGAGAAGATCTAGAGGACGGAGATGCTTCTTCCGATGGGGACCAAGCCTCTTAGGACTTAGTATATTTTTATTCTTTTCTTTTTGTACCTTTTCTGGGGCCGTTTTAGGCCGTTGTAAATTTTTTTGTACTTGGCTGATTTGGCCCTTGTAAAGAAGACTATTTTGTATATGAATATGAGGCTTTTCTTTTCCCTTATGGATTTTCAGTCTTTACTTTTTTTTTGCTTTGTAATTTGTAATAAAAATGCCTTAGCATGAGATAATAGGATAATGTTCGAGAGTCCGAACAACCTTTGCATTCGTTAGAGTTTTTTTAGGGCTCGATATTATCGAAGATTTTTGCGACTTTTCTGGGGGTAGCCCTTTTTTTAAAACCAGTTATGAAAGAATTCGAAGGCCTATTTCGTTATGGAATTAGGAAGTCCCCGAGTCGTGTTAAATCGATCGTAGCCTTTTAGTATGGGATCTGCTCATTGGGCTCATTTTCCCGTTTTTGTTTGGGCTTGCCCGAGATAATAGTCCCTGAGTGGGGTGGCCGTGGACTTTAGAGATCAGGGAGATGCCTATTAGGTCTTTTGTCCCTGAGGCCCGATAACTCGGGCTGTTTGAGCTGAACGGTAGTCCCCGAGTGAGGGAGCGATCATTCACATTTTGGTTAAGTATTGCCTTAGGCCCATTATAGTACAAATCTCTTTAAGAGATGTAAAGTGGAAAACATTTAAACATTCGATGTTTGCAAGGAAAGTACTTCTCTTTATTCTTGATCAAAATAGTCATACATGCGTACATGTTTAAGTCAGGGCTCGATCAGTCTATGTGAGCATGGTTCGTTCTGACTGTTTGGCCCTTACAATAAATCCTATCTATCGAGACCCTCATTTTATGAAGCAGCTTACTTGATGTTCAAAGATAATGTATATCCAAGGGTAGCTCCCCTGGAATTCGAGGTTGATTGCAAAGGAGCCTCAGATATTGTTGAATTGATCTTTGATGCTGATTCGTATTCGGGCTTGATTCTAAGTTAGCATGATTCACTGTTGCATCATTAAAAACCTCGCCAAAAAACCCGTTTGGGACAAAATCGGTCTAAGGGAAAAAGAGTGAAACATGTGCTTTCAGACCTAAAAACTTTGTTTCATCTACCGAAAAATCCACCGTTGATTCTTGTTGATCACCGGCAAGAGATAGTGTGAAATAAAAATGAAAATGGAAAGGGGTCGTACCTTAGCAGTAGTATCATTTTAGATGTGATATATTCCAATTTCTCGGTAGTCATTCCCCATTTATCATTCCGAGCTTGTAGGACCCTTTTTCCAGTGACTTCGAGAATCAGGTATGGTCCTTCCCAATTTGGACCCAATTTTTCTTCGTTCGGATTTTGGGTGTTGAGGGTGACTTTCCTTATCATTAAGTCTCCAACGTTAAAATGTCGAAGATTGGCTCTTCGCGCTGTTTTGGGCGGCCAATTGGACAAAGGCGGCTTCGCGTTTTTCATCCAACAATTCTAGGCTCGTATTCATGGCCTCATTATTTGACTTTTCCGTTACATATCGGAACCTGATGCTAGGTTCTCCGACCTCGACCAGTATTAGAGCTTCGGTTCCATAAACTAATGAGAACGGGGTAGCCCTGGTACTAGACTTCGATGTTATGCGCTATGACCAGTGAACCTCGGGTAGGATTTCCGTCCATTTTCTTTTAGCGTTGGTAATTCTCTTCTCAAGATTTTGGATGATGGTTTTGTTGGTCGATTCAGCTTGTCCTTTCCCGCTGGGATAATAAGGCATTGATAGGATTCTTTTGATTTTGTGATCCTCGAGAAATTTAGTCACCTTGCTACCGATGAACTACTTCCCATTATCACACACAATTTCGGAGGGCATGTCGAATCGACATATGATGTGGTCCCAAATAAAGTCTATGACTTCCTTCTCCCTGACTTTCTCGAAAGCCTATGCTTCAACCCACTTAGAGAAATAATTAGTCATAAATAAAATAAACTGATCTTTACCTGGGGTCGATGGAAGAGGGCCAACGATGCCCATTCACCATTTCATGAACGACCATGGGGACAAGACCGAGTGGAGCAGTTCCCCGAGTTGATGAATCATTAGTGCATGCCTTTGGCATTTGTCACATTTTCGAACAAACTCATTTGCATCTTTCTCCATGTCGATCTAGTAGTATCCGACTCTTATCACTTTGTGGACTAATGATTCGGCACCGGAATGACTTCCGCAAGTGCCTTCGTGGACCTCCCTTAGAACGTATTCGGTATCTCCCGGTCCCAGACATATCACTAATGGACCATCGAACATTCTTCTGAACAGGGTTCCATCTACGGACAAGGTGAATCGTGCTTCCTTTATACGCAGAGCTCTTGACTCCCTTGGACCTGATGAGAGCTTCATGTTGTTTAAGTACTCTACGTATTTGTTACTCCAATCCCAGGTCAAAATTATGGAGTATATCTCGGCATGCCCTTCTTCGACCACCGATCTCATAAGTTGTACGACAGCCCCCAAATTGAGTTTGTTGTCTTCGACTGTGACCCTAGGTTTGCGAGTGCATCAACCTCACTATTCTGATCTCGAGGTACATGTTGCCAAGTCCATTCCTTGAATCGATGTAGAGTTACCTGTAGCTTACCCAAGTATCTCTACATTCGATCCTCTCGGACTTCAAAGATCCCGTTAACCTGGTTCACACCGAGGAGGGAGTCACATTTGGCTTTGATCACCTCCGCTCCCAGGCCTTTGGTTAGTTCGAGCCCTGCAATCATGGCCTCATATTCGGCCTCATTGTTATTTAATTTCGTAGTTTTAATAGATTGTCTAACTACATTACATGTGGGTGGTTTTAGCACGATGCCGAGTCTAGACCCTTTTACGTTCGAAGCACCGTCCGTAAAGATGGTCTAGATTCCCGAGGATGTACCCGATTTGACCAACAGTTCTCTTTCTACCTCGGGTATAAGGGCCGACGTGAAGTCGGCCCCGAAGTCTGCCAATATTGGGACTTGCTGGCCGTTCTGGGTTGATATTCAATATCATACCCGCTGATTTCTACGGTCCACTAGGCCAACCGCCCGAGAGTTCGGGCTTATGCAAAATATTTCGAAGTGGATAAGTTGTTACAACACATATGGGATATCATTGAAAGTATGGTTTCAGTTTCATAGAGGCACTTATTAAAGCGAGCGCCAATATTTCTAGATGTGGATACATGGTTTCGGCCTCACCTAGGGTCCGACTAACATAATATATAGGGAATTGTGTACCTTGTTCTTCTCGGACCAATACTTCACTTACTTGTATCTCCGATACTGCTAATTACAAGTAAAACTGCTCGTTCACTTTTGGCGTGTGAAGCAGCAGCGGGCTCGATAAGTACCATTTTAGATCCTTCACGGCCTGTTGGCATTCCGAAGTCCACGTGAAGTTATTCTTATTCTTCAATAATGAGAATAATCGATGACTCTTATCTGAGGATCTCAAGATGAATCGCCCCAAGGAGGCTATGCGCCTCGTTAGCCTCTGCACGACCTTTATGTTGTCCACTACCGTGATGTCCTGATAGCTTTGATTTTATCGGGGTTGATATCGATTCCTCGATTGGATAACATGAAGCCGAGAAACTTGCCTGAGCCGACCCCCAATGCACATTTTTCTGGGTTGAGCTTCTTGTTGTACCTTTTCAGTACACTGAAATTTTCCTGCAAATGCTTCAAATGGTCCTCTACTCACATGGACTTAACTAACATATCATCAATATAAACCTCCATTGATTTTCCTATTTGTTCTTCGAACATCCGGTTTACTAGGCGTTGATAAGTTGCATCAGCATTTTTTAATCTGAATGGCATTACATTATAACAATGGGTGTCGTACTTAGTGATAAACGAGGTCTTTTTTTGTATCCTTTGGGTTCATCTGTATTTGGGTGTACCCGGAATATGCATCGAGAAAACTGAGAATCTCGTGGCCGGCCATGGCATCAGTCACACAAACGATATTAGGCAAAGAAAAAGAATCCTTAGGACATGCTTTGTTCAGGTCTTTGTAATCTACACACATTCTAAGTTTATTTCCCTTCCTAGGGACTACCGCTACATTTTCTAACCATTTGGGATACTTTACTTCCCGAATAGATCCTATTTTAAGAAGTTTGGTTACCTCGTCCTTGACGAAGGCATGCTTGACTTCGGACTAGGGTCTTTTTTTTGCTTCACCAGATGGAATTTCGGATCCAGGCTTAGTTTGTGAGTGGTGATTTCCGGTGGGATCCTTGTCATATCGAGATGGGACCAAGCAAAGCAACTCATGTTAGATTTAAG
Source organism: Nicotiana paniculata (assembly GCA_005239505.1). Lineage (NCBI taxonomy): Eukaryota > Viridiplantae > Streptophyta > Magnoliopsida > Solanales > Solanaceae > Nicotiana > Nicotiana paniculata. The sequence goes on from ML317608.1 coordinate 5,405, forward strand.
GAATTGGATAAGTTTTCCCCTGAGCTCGAGGGCTAGCCCCGTGCTTAGGTATACCTTTCGTTTGAGCTGATGTTCGGTTAATGTGACTTGTTCCAGCTCTTTTACCATTGACTTGGTAGCGTCGGAATCATCAGGGACTATGAAAGACCGAGGGACTCCGTAGTCATCATCCTCTTCAATCCCCAATTTTTTTGATTGGGTCGAGGCCGGTGTTTGTGGTTGCTATTTGGCCTTTGAGTCCGATCCTTTTGTTGATGAGAGTGCCGATATGGTATCACTTCGTCGACTGCAAACATTTCCTTGGCAGCGGGTTTCCCCTCGTAGACCGTTTTGACTCCCTCTGGTGTCGGGAAATTCAGAACCTGGTGAAGGGTCGAGGGTACTTCCCCCATGTTATGGATTCATGGCCTTCCGAACAGGGCGTTATACCTCATGTCACCCTCGATCACATGGAACTTCGTTTCTTGGATGGTCTCGACCACGTTTACTGGAAAAGACATTTCACCTTTGGTGGTTTCGCATGCCATGTTGAAGTTGTTAAGTACTCGGGCCGCGGGCACAACTTGATCATGTAGGCCGAGCTGTTCTACGACCCTTGATTGAATGATGTTGGTCGAGCTACCTGGATCAATCAAAACACGTTTAACTTGAGTCTTATTCATAAGAACATATATTACCAGTGCATCGTTATGGGGTTGTAAGATCCCTCTACATCCTCGTCATTGAAAGACAAGGTCTCTTCTGGTACATAGTTCCGGGTTCGCTTTTTTCTTGTGATCGACACCTTGGCGCGCTTAAATACGGGTCCCTGAGGAATATCGACCCCTCCAACAATCATGTGGATTACGTGTTGTGGCTCCTCTTGCTCGTTCTATCTATTTGAATCTTTGTTCCCGAAGTGGTTCTTAGCCCGATCGCTTAAGAATTCCCAAAGGTACCCCTCATTGAACAACCGGGCTACCTCCTCCCTTAGTGCTCTGCAATCTTCTATTCTATGACCATGGGTGCCATGATACTTGCACATTTGATTAGGATTTCTCTAGTCTGGATCGGTTTGTATAAGTCGAGGCCACCTAGTGTCTTTGATGAGCCCGATGGATGATACGATAGCTGGCACATCAATGTTGAAGTTATATTCTGACATGTGTGGTGCTTCTTTAGGCTCGACATTCCTGTCGAAACAATTCTTGCTCATAAGCCCTAGAGAGCTCCGACCTCGATCATTTCTCCTATTACCTCGGATAGGATTGCGCTCGGGCCTGTTGTTCCTCCGATCTCCATTGTATGGCTGATAGCGATCCCTGTTTGACCGCAGTTCTTGGTCAATATCCCTCTTGACTCTATCGACGGACTTGATAGGATAAATAGAACCGGAAGGAGCTCCAAATGGTCGTCTTCGACCCTAATCTTTGAATGATACCGATTATGCACATCGGCCAGGTGACAACCGGCTATTCGATCAATTTTTGCTTTAATTGTTGTGACGCCACCGAGCTTCATACGTTCAATACTTGAGTAAAGGCCTGAACGGCCCAATCATCGGCAACCGAAGGTATATCCATGTGTTCCATCTGGAATCAAGACACAAACTCTCTGAGCTTTTCGTTATCTTTATATTTTGCCTTGAAGAGGCCCGACTTCCTAGTTCGACCTTTATGGCTCCGACGTGTGCTTTAATGAAGGAATCTGCGAGCATGGCAAAATAAACAATGGAGTTGGCTGGCAAATTATGGTACCATATCATTGGTCCCTTTGATAGGGTTTCCCAGAATTTCTTCAACAATACGGACTCAATCTCATTGTCCTCCAGATCGTTCGCTTAATTGTACATGTTTAAGAAGTGACATGCTCGTTGGGGTTAGTCGTTCCATTATACTTGGGAATTTCTTGCATGAGAAACTTCTTGGGAAATGATTTAGGAGCCGCGCTTGGGGGGGAAGGTCTTTTGCACGAACTTCTTTGAATCCAAACCCTTCAAAATCGGTGGTGCCCCCGGAATTTGATCAACCATGGAGTTATAGGTTTCCACCTTCTTGTCATTTGCTTCAATCTTCTTCTCCCCCGATTCAACTTGCTTTGTCAGCTCCTCGAGGATCTTCATGATAGCAGGGTCGGTCCCTGATTCATTTCTATTTGATCTTCTCGGCACCGATTCGGCCCTATGAACAACTTCCTGTGATGGCTTTGGCTCGATCCTTCTCGGTGCATGGTTCTGATTTTGGAGTTGTGCTATTGCAGCTTGTTGAGCCTCCAACATTTCAAATATCACTAGGGTGATCCCGCCTTTCTCACCGCCCTGTACGTTCTGACCGGGTAATCAAACGTCTCTACGGATGTTATTCTTGGGTTTGACGGCTAGATTTGCATTAATGGCAATATGGAACTGACATCGGTTGGGTCTAAGGCCGGGACTCCATCGAGGTCAACTGGAGGTACTTCGTTCCCTGGGGCAGCTATGTTGTCGTTCTCGCAGTGGAAACCAAGGCCATTGTCAATGTGTGTGGGCGCTGCTTGAGAGTTCGACATGCTGATCCTGGAATCAAAGATACTCGCAAGAGCAAGTATAAAATAGTGTGTGTTATGAAAGTTTGTACTAGGCAATCACTATTATCCTTAGCCCCCGGTGGGCGCCAAACTATTTACACTAAAAATGGATAACAATTGAATTTGTATGTGGTTTTAAGGATACATGATTTCACTTGGCATAAAATGAGAAAATACGTAAATCGATATTAGAAATTGACTGTAATAAAGCAAACCAAATGAGATGTGCAGCTATGGCCCTCGAGCTAGGTTGCACTCGAATCAAACAGATATTCTACTAGGAAATATGAACAGAACAACAAAGTATTGAAAGTTTAAGACAAAAGTAGTATATTGTTTTGTATTGCGTGAATATGATGTCTTTACAAATGATTAGACCCCTCTTTATATAGTAGAGGAGTTCTACTTATAGTACAATTCTAAATATAATAAGAAATCCCATGGTTGGCTTATTAACCGGCCTCGTCTTGATACGTGCCGAGATTCTTGCTGTGATCCTCGCCCAATCACGGATGTTGCGGCTTACCGTTACTTGACTAGGTAAACCCCATTCGATATCAATCGATCTCCGTTCCGCTCGGTCTCGGTTTTGGCTGATCTTCGTCCTTGAGCGGTCCCCGAATTAAGGGCTCAGCAAGCTAACTTCGTATTGAGATTTGATATAACACGAGGCCGAACCGTGATCTATCATGACCCAACCTCGATTAGTCATAAAAAGGACATACCCGTTCTGACCGTATACAGATACAAACACAACCTTTTTGCTAAGATTCTTCTCTACACTTTTCCACCAAATCCGAGAATAACTCGGATATTAAAGAATTGTTCATCACTCATCATTGTCAGAGAGAACATTCACTAATTTCTACCTTCTTGAGGGACTTATTCATTCTATTTACTTATATGCCATTTGTTGCTACTCATCAATATTTAATGCTACATTATTTCCTTTGATTTCTTAAATATTGATTGTATGTTGCCGCTGGTATTAGAATACACCCACTTAGTATTTAAACTTCTAAGAACTTCATCCATGGGATATTATTGTTTACTAGGATTAACCCTTATTTATAGAAATTTAATTAGTAGAACCAAGATCTATATATTGGTCAAACAATTTGGCGTCGACTGTGGGGATTTTTTAGTTAAATTTTTAGTTTCCTCTAGATCTACAATTAATGCAAGTCATTAACATCAAAAACCCCGAGATATCCTTTCTTTGTGCGTACAAAACCCTACATGGAAGGTAACCAAGGAGAAAGGACACAAATAACAAGTGACTTCCCAAGCAACCTCATAAACGTTATCAACGAAAGCTGCGAAACAATAGGCGAGGATGCGATGCCCAACGCGTCCCCTAGGCGCAAGAGGTCGCCTCCCTCACACTACAACATAAAAAAACCCAGTGAAAAGAGGGCCTCCACGTCTGTAGAAGAAGAGACACCCCCAGCTGTGAAAAAACTCCTCGAAGCATGGATGACCGATACGCTAGTGAGCGTCCTCAACAAACCTGCTCCAGGCATGACTGTAGAAATCGCAAGATCTTGTATTATACAACAAAAGACGAGAAATACAACCGACAAAACACTCTGACGATAGGTATAACTCACAATATTACTAACAATGCAAGTGACAGCGCCCTCGCTGCCATTCTAAAAATAATGGAAGAAATGGACAATTAAAACAAAGCACTCTGAGACAAGATGAAAGAACACCAAGAACGAGTTGAAAAGATACTGGGCGCTCCTAAGCTGCTGGCAAAACGGGATGCCCGCAGGTTCGTAGAGCAGCTGTATAGCGATGATGCAGCCCCACATGCCATACCAAAGACCTTCAAAATGCTGCCCTACCTCAGGATATACGATGAAACGACCGATCATGATGATTATGTGACTCACTACATCACCGCCGTGAAAGGAAACGACCTCGCCAAGGAAAAGGTGTCCTCTTCTGAAGAAGTTTGGCGAAACCCTTGCAGGAGGTGCATTAACATGGTATTCACAGTTACCAGCCCGCTCTATAGAAACTTTCGAGGAAATGGTCGATAAGTTCGTGACTGCCCATGCCGGAGCCAAAAAAGTCGAAGCAAAAGTAAACGACATATTCACTATTAAACAGTCCTTGGGAAAGGGACTAAGGGACTTCCTCGCCTGGTTCAACAGAATAAGGATGACTCTCCGAACGTATTTGAAGGTATGGAAGTCGCCGCTTTCCAGAACGGACTGAATAGGGATGGTTCAAGAGCAACTAGAAAACTGTTTAGCCTATTGAAGAAATATCCCAACCACTTGGGATGAAATCCATAATGCCTATAGCGCCAAGGTCCGAGCACAAGAAGACGACCTCAACGTACCAACTCACCAGATAACATTGTTGCAAACCGAATCCATAAAGGAACGAGGAGACAACATCAGGAGGGATTGCCTGGTTCCGCGACTCAACAGGGAATGACATCAACCATATGTCAGGGCAGTCACTACCCTTTCCCCCGCTATGAAGAAGGCTCATCCAGGCCAAGGACAGGGACTCACCAGAACGAAAGAGGCATGCGCCATTTATTATCTGCTCATAATTTTTGTGTATCGCCTACAGAAATAGTCTATCCTCTTGAGAAACTTGAAACAAAGGTGAAGTAGCCGCTGAAGATGAGATCAGACCCGAACACTAGAAATTTTGACGCCCTCTATGATTTCCACTAGGAACGTGGGCATAAAACTGAATATTTCATCACCCTCAGACAAGAAGTCGTAAACATGTGACGGCAGGGACACCTCAAAGAGTTGTTAAGCGACAAGGGGAGAACCAATTTCGCCAGAGGACATGAACTAGGGGTGGGCATCGGTAGATTCGGTTCGGTTTTGAACATTATCGGTTTTGCCTATCGGTTATCGGTTTACAAATATCATAACCCGCTAACCAAACCGATAAGATATTGGTTATTGGTTATCGGCTATCGGTTAATCGGTTATCGATCATTATCGGTTCTGTTATCGGTTTACCCGATAAGATAAAAAACTAAAAAAGATTTGCAATATATAAAACTAAGAAATCAAACTGCCAGAACTTTGTTATATACAATACCGTAGTTGTTCACTTGGTCTGTCAAGTAAAGATCTTATAACAGGCATCATAGTAGGCACTTTTATACACATTTAACGAGCCTCAAATTGTGGCATGTAACATTCACTGCTTTTTACTAGTAATTTGGGCCTGGACATTCATAAACAAGTAAATAAAAGAAGAAAAGCCACCACAAGCGCAATAAAAGTTTGTGGAGTACAAAATCAGAATGTAAATTTACAGTCTCCACAATTCAAGAAACAAAAGTACTACTAATTGCAACTAAACTTCAATAACCAAGCACAAAAAAGAACTCTCAAAGTCATTCTATACTAATTTGGATATCTATTGACTACAGCCTGGAGTAGGGTACTTGCGGGCTGCGGCGGAAACAATTGAGAGTTTGAGACTAGCGGACAACTGAACTACTGAAGAGGGAATTATGGAAAAAAAACCCTAGTATATACTTAAGGGTAAATTAGTAAATTAGTTCATTCTTATTGGGTTATCGTTTTTTACCCAATAACAAAATTGCAAACCGAGCCCGAACCAATAACCCAATAATTTTTTTTACCCCGTTACCGAACCGTTAACCCGATAACCCAATAAAGAATTAACGGTTCGGGTTATCGGTTTTACCCGACATATGCCCACCCCTAACATGAACACCAAGGCTCGCCGAAGCCGCCATCACCAGCTCGTACTATCAACATGATCATCAGCGTCGATGATGACGTCTCTATCAACAACGTGAAATTCACCACCTCTTACAAGCTCAAGCGGTCTATCACACGCGAACGACACGACGGACTCGAAAAATGTATCATCTTCGATGTGTCGGATGCCGACGGTTTATCTTTTCCTCATAATAACGCCCTCATTATTACTTTGCATTTTAGATAACGATGTAAAATACATCATGGTGGACAATTGAAGTGGAGCATGCATTATCCATCCCCGAGTCCTCACCCAAATGAGACTCGAGGACAAGATAGTGTTGCGCTGCATCACGCTAACCGGCTTTAATAATGCAGTTGAACGGATATCCGAGGAAATTACACTCCCTATCTTGGGCGAAGGCGTGACTCTGGAGATGATATTCCACATTATGGACCACGCCATCGCATATAACGCCATCGTGGGACAACCATGGACACATCCCATGAGATTCGTCTCCTCCAGCCAATACCAATACTTAAATTACCAACACCATAGGAAATATTCAGAATACGCGGAGAACAATGCACGTCCAGCGAATGCTACCATGTTGCCTTAAAAAACACGACAACCCAACAAAAAAAACAAGCAAAAAAAGGCATAACAATCAACAGGGTCGAGGTCAACACAAGAAAAGACCGGGGACGTCATCATGGATCCCGACACGGTCGAGATTGCAGGTTTGACCATAAAATCCCTCGATCCCGTTCAACTGGACCTCAAGCAACGTAGCAAAAAGGCGTATATCAGCTTCAAACTTCGGGAACCAGGTAAATTCAATCAATTCTTAATATCTAATGCAGATTTGTTTGCCTTCAGCCGTGCAGATATGCCGAGCATCCCAAAGAAAATCGCCATACAAATTAAATGTTGACCCATTCCACCCCTAATAAGACATGTCAGGCATAAATTCAACTTTTCCATTAACGATGCAGTCCACGAGGAGGTGGAAAAACTATTAGAGAATGTATATCCCAAGTGGATCGCCAACGTAGTGATGGTCAAAAAGAAAAATGAAAAACGATGGATGTGCGTGGATTTCACAAACTTGAACAAAGCATGTCTGAAGGATTCGTTCCCATTTCCCCATATCGACCAACTCATCGACGCAACAGTCTTCTTGGATGCTTACTCAAGCTATAACCAAATTCTTATGGAGGAATAAGATCAAGAGAAGACCATGTTCATCACCCACCAAGAAATGTATTGCTATAGGATCATGTCGTTTGAGCTGAAGAAGGGGGGGGGGAAGGGCTACATATCAAAGATTGGTAACAAAGATGTTCAAAGACAAGCTCGGTAAGACCATGAAGGTATATATAGACGACATGTTGGTCAAGTTTGAAAGGGTAGAGGATCACATCGAGCATTTGAAAGAAACTTTCGACATACACAGACGGTACCGAATGAATCTGAACTCAGAGAAATGCGCATTTGGCGTAGCCTCGGGAAATTTCTTGGTTTTATGGTGTCCCAGCGAGGGATCGAGGTCAACCCAGACCAAATCAAATCCATTGAGGGGATACCAAAACTCTTAACCACCAAAAAGCAAGTCCAAAGGTTGACTGATCGAATCGCCACCCTATCAAGGTTCATCTCGCGGTCGTCGGATAGATGTCACAATTTTTTTGGCATACTCAAAAAGGACAACGGCCTCGAATGGACTCCCGAGTGTGTACAGGCTCTGTGGGAACTGAAGGCATACCTATCATCACCACCCCTGCTTCCAAAACCCGAACTCGGGGAGTAACTCATTGTCTATTTTAGTCGTCTCCGAGGTAGAGGTAAGCGTAGTCTTGATTCGCGAAAACAAAGGTACGCAATCTCCCATCTATTACATTAGCAAAACACTCATCGACGCCGAGCCGAGGTACCCGCACCTCAAAAAATTGGCTCTAGACTTGGTCGCAGCTTCCGAAATCTTAGATCTTATTTTAAATGCCACCCCATCTCGGTCGTCACAACCTTTCCCCTGAGGAGAATTTTGCATAAAGAGCTATCGGGGAGGCTGGACAAATGGGCCATCGAGCTAAGTGTGCACGATATCACATACCAACCACGAATGGCGATAAAGTCACAAGTGCTCGCCGACTTTAGTGTAAAAATAATGCCTGAAGTTGAAAGGGAAGCCGTCCAAGCTTCCTTCAAATATAAGAGCTCTGCATCCTACACGCTGATGATGCATTCAACACATCAGGGTCAGGACTGGGACTCGTACTCGAGGTCCGTACAGGTGAAGTAATTCACCAGTCCATAAGGTCCCCGGATATGACTAACAATGAGGTCGAGTATGATGGCGTAATTGCAGGGATGAGGCTATTACTCAAGTATGGGCTAAAACGGTTGAAACTCCGCTGTGATTCGCAGCTCGTAGTCAACCAAGTCACAGGAACTTTCCAAATCAAGGAACAAAGATTGCAAATATACCAAACCGAAATCTGTAAGCTATTGACTGAGTTCGACGAATGCGAACTCGATCAGATCCCACGGGCGCAGAATGACAAAGCAGAGGCCTTGCCAAACTGGCCGCAACTACCAAAAGCATCACGACTAGAGATAAAACCGTAGTCCATCTCCTCAAATCTTAAAAAGGGAAGAGAAAAAAGAAGTCAGAACCAAAGACGCCCTGAAAACAAAAAAAGAAAAAAGAAAAAAGAAAAAAGAGGTCGAAGCACAAACACTCACCCGGAGATCAAGGCCAGTAATGCTCCTCAAAACAGCACCATCGTATATTTCTTTAAGGGTCTTACCCTCTATCTCAGAATAGAGAGGGTCGAGGGCAGATACTACTTCCTTGGTGTTCTTCAGCAAGTCAAGATCCATGGGGATCGCGATAGTCCTCGTGCACCCCTCCAACCTTATCTCAAGCTGGGTAAGCCATGTTTTCATCATCCACAGGTCGTCCGCATCAACGTCAAAACCTGATTCATCGCCCTCCTCAGCAATGCCTTTGCCCATATCATTAGCTGGCAAAAAGGTATCTACAACTGTTCGAGAGGTCGATGCCTCCTCTCACCGTGAAGTGCGAAGAACATCAGATGTCGTCCCTTCAGTCTCCATCACCGCAGAAGGAAGAGAAGCATCCATGTCGGCTCCCACCGACCTAGGAACCTCAGAACCCAACTCAATATCATCTCCCACGAAAATGGTCGTCGTCTCAAGCAGCCAAAAGTCCTCTTCCATCGCATCAACGGCCCATGTGACTCTGTCACCAACATGCACGAACCTTCTCTTTCGAGGCAGGAGATCTCCATCACTAGGCAAATGTTCATCGTCCTCATTGATGTGAGAATAAATTCGGACGCAGTAGCAAGGGGAACTGGAACAAAGATAGGATCAGTCGCGATCAAAACAAAAACTGAGGACACGGTAGCCTTCCTCTTCCAAAACGAGGGCGCGGGACCTCTCGACCTCCTCGCAGACCTCCTGACCAAAGGTAAGAAAAAACAAGAAAAGGAAAAATCAGTGAAGGAAAACCAAAAGAAAAAGAGTTAATACGCTGATGGTAAAAAGGAAATTACCAGTCGAAGGGAGAGCATGCCCGAACTTCTTGAAAAAACTTGGCCATTCACTAATCCATACGATGTGAGGGAGAATATGAGCGTCTAAAGGAGGAGGCGAGGTCTTGGCTGCAAAAGAAGAAGGCGAGAAGTCAAAGTTAAGGACCGAACACGGGGGAGAGACCAAAGTACTTAATAGTATAGTTCCAAGCCTCAGGAAAGTCGTTGTCATTGGTCACAACGTCCCCAGTTCTGACATAAAAGAAGTTGAAACGGAATTGACGATTGGCCTTGTCGTCCATCTTCACCACCAGACTTTTTCCCCCTCGGTTGCAAAGGTTCAGCATGGTTCCCCTATAAAATCTAGGAGAAAATAGATGAATTAAATGTCGCAGTATCAATTCGACCCCGATCAGCTCAGCAAACTTGGTGAGCATCTTTTTGGCTTTATAGACGTGTGGCGCGAGCTGAGCAGGGAAAATGTCGTAGTGATGACAGAATTCCTCCACCAGCGAAAGGAGGGGAAAAGAATATCCGACTTGGAAAAGGTAGGCGTAGAGGGCGCAATACCCAGGACAGTAGGCCTGTACCATATCCACCTCGGCCGGGATCAACTAGATATGATTGGGAAGGCCAAATTTAGCCTTAAGCTCCGCCAATTCATTCACCGTCGTCAATAACTGAAAATCTCCTGGCTCGGCCTCTGGTGATTTGGTGAAATCGGATCTGGAATCAGGGTTGCGTGGGATTATCACCTCCACCGACGGGAAGGTTCCATACTCAATAGTGGCGGAAATACTCTCCTCATGGGAGGGGAACACCACTTCCAAGGGAGAAACACGACTCCCCTCTCCAGCCTCAGAAGGTAAGTTAGACATGATTTAATGTAAGGAAAGAGAATGACAAGCAAGAGGCAATGAATAAGTCACCGAAACAAAGAGTTGAAAGGATTCTGCAAAGAAGATGAAGGAGAAGCGATTGCTTAAATAGAAGAAAGAGTTTAGAAAAAGTTTCAAAATAAAAAAAACATCTTCCTATTTATAAGGTTTGAGAGGCACCAGAATTGAAACAGCGAGTCATGATTAGCACGGAGGTCGAAATGACAGAGCCAATTAAGGGTCTCACCTAAATCGATGCAATGCCTTGGGAAACGGCGTCATTATGACGCATGATGTCACTTTCCTCTTGGATCAGATGGCTCCAACAAACTTCCTGGGAAGTTCAAAAAATTCAAAATATACAGATCTCAGAGGCCCCGTAGCCTTGTCTCTGCGACCCCGGCCTCAACCAACTCTATAAAGTTGTATCATAAACAACATTGTCCGCTCACCGACCTCGTCCGCGGGATCGACCTCGTTAGGCGTAGAAACTAACTGTATGGGTCAAAATCCATCTTTAGTCAAAATGGTATTAGTAAAACATTCCTAGAACACCACGTGTCACAACAATCTAACTATCAGCGAAGGTCGCGATCGAAGAGTTAGTGAAGACTAAAGTCGAGGAGTCGTCATCGAGGCCAAGGTCGAGCACCCTTGGCAGAGTTATAACGGCTAGTTTCAAGATAGGACACAAAAGAGAATATTCTAGTGGATATTCTCTACATTTGTACTGTTAGGATTTTTAAGAACATGTTCCCTGTAAATGAAAAGAGACAATGATAGGGGACATGTGATGTTCATTTGTAAAATACTTTTTGGCGATCTTATTGCAAGGATACAAACACAACCTTTTCGCTAAGATTCTTGTCTACACTTTTTCACCAGATCCGAGAATAACTCGAATATTCAAAGGATTGTCCATCACTCATCATTATCAGAAAGAACATTCGCTGATTCCATCCTTTATTGGGCGACTCATTCATTCTATTTGCTTCAATGCTGTTTATTGCTACTCATTAATATTTAATGTTATGTTATTTCCTTTGACTTCTTAAATATTGATTGTATGTTGCCGCCGCTATTAGAATACACCCACATAGTGTTTATTTCACTTCAAAGAACCTCATCTTTGGGATATTATTGTTAACTAGGATTAACTCTCATTTATATAAATTTAATCAGTAGAACCAAGATCTATATATTTATGTCAAACATGATACTTGAGCGAACAATCAACTATTGCCCTCATCAGACTTTTGATTATAAAGGTTCCAAGTAAAATATATGATCGCTTTCAAATAATATAATACAATATAATATAGAGGAATTAACTCAAATGGCTACCCACCTAATCTCTTAAACTAAAAATAGCCGAGGGTATGTATAATATATGTGTAATTTATGAATACTATATGTATAGCTGGGTAAAGTTAATGTATAATCTATGTACACCAACTAGAAAAAGTAGTCATTGAATGTGCCGGTTATTTATTTAACAATCCCTTCAATATATACACTTATGTATTCAGAATGCCGAAGTTGACACTTATTATTGTTCTTTTCTGGGCCCAAACACTAAGCAACAACATAAATGGACGGGTAATTAGGGTAAAAATAGCACGGGCTAACCAGTTTTCGGACTGGTCATTTAAAAATAGCCAGCGTTTGCCAAGTCATTCAAAAATAGCCATTATTTTGCTGCAACAGAGACCGGTCCAACATAATATACTGAAGTTTGGTGCACCTGTGTATGAACTTTCAGCATATTATGTTGGAACTCAAACACGCGAAAAGTTCCAGCATAATATACTGGAGATTCGAGCACCTGTGTATGAACTTCTAGCATATTATGTTGGAACTCAAACACGCGAAAAGTTCCAGCATAATATACTGGAGATTCGAGCACCTGTGTATGAACTTCTAGCATATTATGTTGGACCGGTATACTTTGTTGAAACTCCAGTATAATATACTGGAATTCCAGTATACTTTGTTGGAACTCCAGTATAATATGCTGGAGTTCCAGCAAAGTATACTGGAGTATTTTTTGAATTTTGAACAGAGTTCTTGTTCAAATTTATCTTTACATGAAAAATGACTAAGTTTTGATTACTTTTAAAATTGTGACTATTTTTGAATAACCACTTGTAAATTTAACTATTTTTGAATTTCTCCCGTACTTGGGCTAGTCATGCCCATCGATTAATGGTCTGACATGGTCCATCGTAGCTAAAAGAAACTTTTAGTTTTAGGTGGCATTCCACTTGGATAAACAGTTTGGTTTTGGTTTTGGTTTCATTTTGATTTTGGTCTGACTATGAGAAAGATTCTTATTCAACCAAGTTACTTATTAGATAATTATAAGAAAATAAATATTTATGAACAATTAATAGCTTGATAAGACAATAGCTACTCTATTGATTTATATAATTATAAGAATCCGGAACTACCTCTATAAAAATCGTAAAGGTGAACTTAGTTAAAACGTAGTAAAAAACTTATGTGCATCACTCCATTAGTGGCTTGTATTAGGATATTTTGGTTCACAAATCCTACTAACATTTCGTAGTTTTATTCACCCAAGCATATTCATTAGCTACTTGCGAATCTACTACTCCATTTTCCAACCTTTTCCAAGTTCTTTCTCCTCAAATGGGGTACTGATACCAATCCACCTACACAAGTTTTGCAAATTTAATACAGTCGGATCTTTTCATAACAATATCCCTATATAATAACACTTCGCTATAAAAGTCAAGTTTTTCCGGAATTAATTTTCATGTTATATTATATTATATTCTCTATAACAACACTTCGCTATAATATCCAAAAATATTCGGAACAAACAAGAGCGTTATAGAAAGGTTTGACTGCATTATTTTTTTGTTTCTCGTTTGATATATATTACTTGTTTTTGGAGTTCGATTAATTCAAATCACACAAATAACTTCCATTTTTAGAAGTAAAATACTTCTTATGAAAGATGATTTTGTTTTCGTAACGACAATTCGAAACTTCTAATTTTTTATTATATAGAAGAGTGAAGAGGAGGTTGACCAAGGGCATAATGGTCATTTCAAATACATTAGTGCATTGTTTGCTTCTATACTAGGCTCAAAAGTTTGGTTGTGAGTTCTTAATCACAGGAAAAATCAAAACTTACGTGGACATAAGCTATTAAATTCTTTAGGTGGATCCCACTTTCCATTCAACTATCTTCATTAAATGCATGACTTGATTGTTATTATTATTATTTTTTCAATAAGTACTTTTAACTAGAAAAATTATTTTTTTGATAATTTTATAATTCAAATGTTCACCTGATTAAAAATACTAGGGTCACATACATTTATATATGACAATCCTATTATCTCCTTAAGAAATATTATTTGATTTATTTTATTTATTAACTATTCTAGGTAAAGAATATTTCATTAAAAAAGAATTAGTGATAATGTATGTAGATTTACATTCAAATTTTATTATATCATTATCAATTGATATCATTTTGTACAAAGTTATCATTAAGTTGCAATTTCAATTGGAATACTTTATAAAATTCAGGAAAAAAAAATTTAAGAATAAAATATAGTTTCAAGCCCCCTTTTTAATTATAAAATATTAAAAATTTGTTCAAATTATTAAATATTACGACACTTAATTTGTGAAGCTTTTTTCTTTTAAAAATTATTATATATTAAGAAATATGAGAAGTATCATTATACAAGATTATACTTCTCCCTTTATGATCGAAGTTAGTTGAGTACATGCTCTATTCAATTAGAATAGGCACGCATAGACCACATCCAAAAATCATGTCATCATCTGTTGTTGTTGTTGGTGCCTCGGCCTCTTCCTGCTCTGCTGCTTACTCGAGAAACCTTAGCATCAGCAAAACTAGTGCTTCCATCCATCCTCCAAATTGTCCACCGCTCCATGCCAGGTATTCAATTCATATCTCTTGAAATGTTTGATCATCATTTGAGAAAACACATTTTTATTTATTTAATGAGTATGTTACTCCCTCCGTTCATTTTTACTTGTCCACTATTGACTTTTCACCCCTTTAAGAAATAATAAATAAAATACATAATATACCATGATACCTATATTAATTGGTGTATAGTCTTAATAGATTTGATGAATGATTCGGAATGAGTAACTAATGCTAAGGCTAAAACAGAAAAAAATAATTATTTTTCTCTTGATATGCGAAAAGTGACAAGTAAAAATGAAAATTTATTTTTAGTATACTTGACAACTAAAAGTGAACGGAGAGAGTATATCGTAATATGAGTTCGAGTTGTGGAATCAGTCAAGTGTCAGGAAGGCGGGCTACATCATACCTCTTAGAGGTGCGACCATTCTCTAGACCCTCTATGAATGCAGTGGCGGAGCCAGTAATTTAAATAAGGAGCGTCAAAATATTAAAAAGTAAACACACGAAGAAAGTAAGGGGAGTCAACATATAACATATATACACAAAAATCAAATTTTGGCCTAAGTAGACAGTGTGGCTCCGTCACTGTGTGAATGTGTGATACTTCGTGCATCGAACTGTTCTTTTTTTTGTTATGCTGGCTTGATTATTTTCTTGGGTCAATCATATAAAATTATTTTTGATTTTTCAACAGTGTGTTCTTAATTGTGGACTTTTTTTTACTTGAGTTGGACAGAAAACTAGAATAATCCACAATTAGTTACGTTAGATTGAAACTCCAACTACCAACCGACCATTATTGTTCGTAGTGATTGAGAGAGTCCTCTTCATACCACTAGATCAAGAGTTCGACTCTGGTGCCACAAACAAAAAGAAACTCCGGCTAGCAAGAAGCCCAAATTAAATCATATGAAGCCCTATAGATGTCCACTCTTATTTTCTCCCGGTGGGAAATGCAATAGTCTAGCTATAGAGGTACAATTTGATTTTCCACTTTGACTTTGTACTAATTTGGAGTTAATTTTTCATTTTTTTATAATATAAAGAGATGAAATTCTTTTGCAAACATTGCACTCAAAACTCTTCTTCAATCCTCAGTACATTATCAAGTGAAATTGTGCATCATTGCAGTCATACAACTTTTACTGTGGCGATTAAAGCCAATTTGATTAGAATTTAGAGTGATCGAGATATTAATTTATTTATAATATTATGTCATTCAACTAGATCAAAATATAAATTTTCTTGTTAAAATTCTTAATAATTAAAAATCACGATTATTATTTCAAAGAACCAAAAAATACCTTTTCATCAACTATTTAAGAATAACATTAATATGCTTTATTATTCAAATTTTGATTAGTATAACAAGAAAAAAGTAATACATTAACACAACTGAAAAACTAAAAGAATAAAACTATATATCATTCAATTTAAACAATGAGAAAAATACATGTTGACTTATTTTTCAACTGGCTTTTTAATTATTATTTAATAGTAATTAATTTAAGGTTTAGTGGTGCAAAATTCTTTTAAAATAAAAAAGTGTAGACCCTATGTAGAAATAATTTAAATTCTACTTGAATTATAATCTAATCTTTGTATAATAAAGCATTAAACTCGACAAGTATTTCAAAGTGATTGATATAGTAATACGATTCCAGAAAAATTAAAATGCACATAATGCAAAAGATAAATAACAATACATGTAATCGTGGTTCTATACGTTATTACACAAAAGCCTATTCTCTTTCTTGTTTCCCTAAATGCGTAAAAATTGTGTAATTAACAATAAACCAAAAAATATTAAAAGGAAGAAAATAAGAAGAAGAAGAAGAAAAACAACAACAATCGGGCCCGTGCATCACACAGGTACATCATCTAGTAATGATAGAAATGTAGTACCTACCATTCCACTACTAACTTTGGTGATTTTACAACCCCCTAAAAAAAAGAAGAGATGGATCTCCCTATGTAGAGATGATCAGATTATTACAACAATAATAACAGATTCAGTGTAATTGAGGAGAATAATGTATTCGCAAATTTTACCCTATAAGAAGGTAGAATAAATATTTTCGATAGATCTTCAGTTTAAGAAACGATGAAAAGAAAAGGCGATGGTAACAAATAGTAACACCATTAAAATAACAAAAAAATCGAAGCAAAAGAAATATCATTATTATTTTGTAGGATGAGGAAATGAAAATCCAAATATTGATGTTGCAGATGGTAGGAACCATTCACCATAAGACTCGTCGACTAGTATGTAACACATTTGCCACATAAGCTTAAGATAACATAATTCCACGTGTAAATCTGCACACCACACTCAAATACTCAACCTTTCTGGATATTTAGGTTTACAAAGTTGTTCCAAATCCACAGATTTTGATAGATAGACTTTATGCTACTACATTTTCGTTAATTCCATAACCAATCTCAGAAACTTTCTTTTTTTCCTTTTCCTCTGTTCTTTATCAATGTCTACTCTCTGATTTTCAAGAACCCATTTTTATTTCCATGGCTTTGCCTCAAATCTTACCTTCTTCTTCTTCTTTCACTCACAAATCCCACTTAATAAACCCTAGTAATAATTCCTTTTTAACCCCTCAATCTAATCCCCAATGTCACTTTACCCCTCAATCACTCCTCCACCGCCGGCGCCGCCGTAATAATTACACACTCCGATGCTCAGCCTCTTCCTTCCCGGAGAAACACCACACCGGCAGCTCACCCAACTCCGACGACGTTGTTGAGCTCCCACTTTTCCCTCTCCCTCTCGTACTCTTCCCCGGTGCTATCCTCCCGCTCCAAATTTTCGAGTTCCGTTACCGTATAATGATGCATACACTCCTCCAAACCGACCTCCGTTTCGGCGTTATTTACTCCGATAGCGCTACCGGAACCGCCGACGTCGGCTGCGTCGGCGAAGTCGTTAAACACGAACGCCTCGTCGACGACCGGTTTTTTCTAATCTGTAAAGGACAAGAACGGTTCCGGGTCAGTAAACTCGTCCGGTCCAAACCGTACTTAGTTGCTGAGGTGACGTGGCTGGAAGACCGTCCGTCAGCTAACGAAGAAGATGACGTGGAAGGTTTAGCTAACGAAGTGGAAAATTACATGAAAGACGTGATCCGTTTGTCTAACAGATTGAACGGGAAAGCTGAAAAGGAGGCAACAGATTTACGACGGAATTTATTTCCGACGCCGTTTTCGTTTTTCGTTGGGAGTACGTTTGAAGGAGCCCCACGGGAACAACAAGCGTTGCTTGAGTTAGAAGATACAGCTGTGAGATTGAAAAGGGAAAAGGAAACTTTGAGGAATACTTTGAATTATTTAACTGCTGCTTCTGCTGTTAAGGATGTCTTCCCATCTTCGTGATGAAAAATGACTTCTTAGGTTGGTTTACTTATTATTAATGGAAATCGCGGTTTCTGTAATTTATATACACGGTGGTGATGAATTGTGTTATGAATTTGTAAATTTTGATGCCTAATACTAGTTTCGAAAGGTTTTATAGTGTTGGTCTTGATTTGTGTTTTGGTGCAACTGTTGGATGGATTAAATTCTGCAGAAATTGTGTGTTTTCCTTGCAGTTCGAATTAGATTGAGTATGAATTGATCGGAAAGCAATGATCTTTATAGGCTTGTAAGTGAGATTGATTTTGTGATCCATCTTTGATTTCAAGCAGTTAATGTTAGCTTATTATATTAGCCCAGGCCCGAAGCAATGATCTACATTCATGTCTTTAGCAATGTTGAGAATGTAAGCTAAACCAGCAAGGGAAGAACATTCTCTTGCACGAGGGAGTTTAACATCTTCTCTTGCTAGTTAGTGTGTTTATATGCACAAATATATGCTGCAGTCTTGCATCATGCTCTCTTCAGGAGTATTTTACTATGCTTGCAACAATCTAATTACAATGTCCATCGTTGGAAAGAAACTGTGCAGCGACATCAACTATGCTGCATGAGTAGTTTTTTAGTTATTGGTACTTTGATCTACCTCCTTCGTTTGAATATGAATTGATCAAAAAGCAATGATCTTTAGGCTTTTGTGAGTATTTGTATACAATCTTTGATTTCAAGCAGTTAATGTGGTGTTAACTCTCGCATCCAGCATCTTCGGCAATAGGGATTAGGGAGGAGATTGCCTTATAGTCTGTTCGGCCAAGCTTCTAAAATCAGTTTATTTTGATAAGTACTTTTTTTCAAAAGCTTTTTTTTGAAAAATACTTCTGGACAACCATTAGTGTTTGACCAAGCTAAAAAAGTGTTTCTAAGTGTATATTTTTTTGAAAGGTGCTTTTCAAAAAAGTGCTTTTGGGTAGAAGCTGCATTTTTCCGCTTCTCCAAAACTGCTTCTGATTCTACTCAAAAACGCTTTTTTTTTTATACAAGCTTGGCAAACACTTCAACTTTGAAAAAAAAAGTACTTGTTTTGAAAACAAAGTGATTAAGCTTTGGAGAAGCTTGGCCAAACAGGCTATAGTTTGAATATGAATTGATAAAAAAGGAATGATCTTTTTAGGCTTGAGAGTATGTGTATACCATCTTTAATTTTGTGCAGTTGATGTGATTTTGCATTCAGCATCTTCGGCTGCGGGGACTAGGGAGATTACTAGCTAAACCAGCAAGAAAGAATAGTCTTTTGCAGATTGGGACCTTAACATTTCTCTTGCTAGTTTTCAGTGTTATACACACACAAATAGATGCTGGAATCTTGCATCATGCTCTCTTCCTCTTCAAAGAGAGTGATGAATACAAATGTTCAGGAGTATTTTACTTGCTCGCAGCAGTCTAATTACAACATCCACCAGTGGAAAGTCACTCTGCAGCATTTCTCTTACTATGACAGCAACTATGCTGCAGAGTAATTTTTGGTAACATGCACTTTGATTACCTTCTTAGTCCTTGATCTATCAGTATTCTTGCTGTCTTTGATACTATGCATTGGCAGACGCCAGAATCCACCCCTCATAAGCCAGAGAAACGTTGCACTGCGACTATTTTTTTCTACAGTAATTTTCAAATGTCAGCTTACTGATTTAAAACATCTTTTCTTGCTAATGTTGGGACTAGAACTTGCAAATGTTACCAACTAGCTCCAGCTGCACATTTGGGGGACTTAATGTGAAGATGTATCTTCTTTAAAGAACAGAGCACATTTGAAGCTGTTGGACCAGATATACGTCACCAGTTATAACAGTGATTGCTTGTTATTAGTAGCATCATCCCGCATTAACAAATATGGTTTCTAAGTTCTAATTAGAGCTAAACGAGTACCTCTTTGACCGTTCTCCTTGCTTGAGAATGTAAATATGTCAGTAAGGCTTCTGGGACAAATACTTCCTTAAACATGGTTCCTCTCCTTTCTTTCCCGAAATCGTTTGTTGATTTTAGTCCTTCCCTGAAAGCATTTGCTGATATTAGTCCCGCAGAATCATTTCTACTCATGTGCCATGCAGTTTGTGTCTGTTAATGGGCAACTTTCAGGTAGTGATGCCTCCTCTGATGTTGGCATATCGAGATACTAGGAGTGTTCCAAAGGCTATGCTTTACAGCAATCCACATTTACCTCTTGGTCTTGTACACACCAAAGGTATTTCTGTTTGGTGGCACCATATATATTGATCTTTCAAGTTCCATTTTTCTTGAAACGTACTTGTTCAGCCATCCAATCTGTATCCTCAGCAGCTTCAACAGCGCAACTGATTTTACATTGAGCTGGTTGAATTGTTGTATATATCTAAAAGCTTAACGGTAAAGTCCAAACGACAACAACAAACCTAGTGTAATTTCACAAAGTGGAGTCTGAGGAGGGTGGAGTGTACGCAGACTTTACCTTTATCTTACAAAGGTAGAGAGACTCTTTCAGAAAGACCCACGGCTCAAGAAAAAATGAAAAAAAAGCAAAAGCAACAATGTACTTTTATTTATTTTTGGTCTTTGGTATGTCCCTTGAGATGGAAATTTGATCTTTATTTCCCCATTCATGTGAAAGTCTTTGGTTAATAGGTAACACAGAGACGCTAGTTCTAGATCTCTGCCTGCTCTAATATGTGAACAATCATCATGAATATGTAAGCTGGAATTTGCAAACCACACAATCTTAGACGAAGGCATAGACTTTAAGGCGATATGGACTTGGAGAAAAGTAGGAGTGTCAAATGGGACGGTTGGGCCGATTTTGGGCGGGTCAAACCGGGTTGAGTCAATAATTGAACGGGTCATTTGACTCGCCTAATAGTTACTTGGGCTAAGATGGGCTGGGTCACGAACAAAAACCAAACATGCCCACCAAGCAACTGAAGCATTCAACATAAACTCATCCAAAATTGCGCCAACAGGAATGCATTCAAAGGACAAAGAAGTGGCAAAACCCAAAGACAAAACAAAGCAATTAAAACCCCTCCAAAATCAGCATTCGGAAGAGAGCTAAGCATTGGCACATACTTAAAGTTTGTTAGATTTCTGGAAATGTTTCTTCCAGCTGATATTTTGTCCCTAATCTGATGAAATATCCATCACCTTGTCAATTTCTCAAAAACAAAAACTAATATATAGCTGTAAGAAGTAGTTACTCTACCTGAAGGGTGAGACAGAAACAAAATCATAATTTTTTTAAAAACGATGCTTATGAGTATTTTGCTATGCTCACAGCAGTCTGCAGAATCCACCATTGCATAAGCCTGCAATTAGATTCATTGAATGTTCTTAATCTGAGGCAACAGCTTGCCTTTGTATAAACTGAGGTAAAAGATGGTGTAATTTGCATTCACGATATTATCAGAATCAATGGGGGAGAAAGGACTTCAGGAAAAGAAGATGAATGCCCAACTTAACATGCAATCTCAATGGAAATGATGGCTTGCTCTTATGTAACATATAGTTTCAGGAATCTAGTATTACTTTATGAGATGAAAGGAATAGCAAATGAACTCTCTGCAGTTTCCCAACTAATTTACTGACAGAATACTATAGTACCATGGTGATAACAAGGTTGTCATCTGATAACTGAAATGTCTGAAATACTACTAAAATACTAGCCGATAACATGATACAAGAGTTACAGTAGGAATGATCGTCTGACCACCAGCAACATTTATCAGTTTTTACACAAACAGCATTTTATCTAGCAACAAGAAGACATATATATGTAATTAAAAGGGGTAGATGTGTACCCCCACATAGTGTAATTCCCTAGCTGAAAACTAATTTCGTGCAGCAAATCCACAACATCATAAATATAGCTAAAAGATTATGATGCTGCGGCAAGTTCCTACACCTAGAAAGGGTAAATCAGACCTCCGAACTTTCCAGAAAATGCTTCCTTCTGAGGCTGTTGCACTATAGTTGCATTGCTCATTCGCTGCATTTAAAACAAATTAACTGTGAAAACTACAGTAGCAAAAGGTAAAAGGAAACGAACATGAACAGCACATCAAGAGAAATTGGCTTTGGTTTAATGGTTATTTCATCTCTGTCAACAATGAAATGGCAATGAGCGAACCTTCTCAGAATAACTTGGCTTATCTCATTAATGAGAGACAGATAACACGAGATGCCTCATCTAATCTCTAAATTGATATTTCATGTTGTATGGGTCCTAATAGGATAAGAGATGTGTCAAATACAGAAAGGAAATGCAGAAGTGGAGATATACCTTGAGGCAGAGGTTCCGGCTTGTGTCACATATTGGATAATCATGCGGGCAACAGTGGCGTCCATCTTTACAACACACTGCAGAATCCAAGCCACAACATTTCCAAGAAAGGCATACTCCAAGAAGCCTCCAACCACAGCAGCAGGTTTCACCTTGACCACATGAGGTAAACATACTGCATTTGGTCGGACCAGGAGATGGAGGAGATGGTGGATTTGGGCTACTCTTAGTTGGATATGAAGCTAGCTTATTGATCCCACAGATCCCTTCTTGATTCCCACTATTACGCTGCATGTGCATATACCCGTTTATTCCCCAGCTTGTTCCCCATGAATTTTTTATAATCCAGTAATCAACTCCATTTTCGGAACCATAGCCCACAATCAATACTGCATGATCTAATGCTGTAGAACACGGTCCAGTGAATATCCCCTGCAACACAAAGATAGCAGCTTTACATTTCTCTCCCACAAATAAGTTAACTGATTAGGAGATTGGTAGTTTAGAGTTGGCAGATACCTTCGAATATGATTGAAATGCTCTCTCACTGCCGCATATCCCAACACTCACGGGTTGCTTTGCCACAGCTTTTAGAAGCTTGTCCTCATCATTTTGGGGAACATCAGTATATCCATCAATGGTTACAACACGTCTTTGTAGCTGCAAAGTTGACAAGTTAAGCAAGGCAATCAATCATATGTTAATGTTGTCCATAATTGTTTTATCCGGAATAAACTTATCTTACGGTTCTCTATATTAATTATGGGATCCAGAAGCAGGAGAACATATATAGGACCAAAAACAGATTTAGTACAAGAATAGGAGCAAGAAGATGAGAGAACAATTAGGTACCTTGTTTTTGTTGCATGTTCCTTCTCTTTCATTAAAGGGGTAATCCTCTTCAGTATCAATACCACCATTCTTTTTGACAAATTCAAAAGCATAGTCCATCAATCCACCTCCACAGCCGTCATTGTAACTTTTGTCGCAATCAATTAACTCCTGCTCAGAGAGACTCACAAGAGATCCAGAGACAATCTTGTTGATACCTTCAATTGCTCCAGTGGCTGAGAATGACCAGCAAGCACCTGGGAAAATGAAACAGAAGTAACTGGTTTTAGTTACAGAAGCTAGTAGCTGAGATTAAGTAAATGGAATGATAATAGAATGACAGTGTTGTGGACAAGGGCAAATTTGATTCAAATTATCTCAGAACAAATTCACAAAAAGGCTAGATCTTCACTACCGTCCTATATTCAGGCTGAAATTACCAGACATACTTGAGAAACATATAGGCAGTGATAATTTTTAAGACTAAACTTCACTTAGAGAGAATTGTGTGCAGTCGTAAAAGCTGATTTGCCGAAGTAACAAGTCTAAGAGCTCGTTTGGATGAGCTTATTTTAAGTGACTTTTAAGCCAAAAAGCTTTTAAGTCATAAATTAGGAATTCTAGCTTTTGGCTTTTGGCTTTTGGCTTTTGGCTTGTTTTTGTCATTTTAACTTAAAAACAAGTGTTTAGAAGCACTTTTTACAGAAAAGTTATTTTGGCTTAAAAACACTTAAAATAAGTCAATCCAAATGGGCTCTAAGTCCCTGAAGCAAATTCTTCATTGGGAAGAAAATATAGTTCCGCGTATCTAACAGCCAAA
This sequence comes from Nicotiana paniculata, assembly GCA_005239505.1. Lineage (NCBI taxonomy): Eukaryota > Viridiplantae > Streptophyta > Magnoliopsida > Solanales > Solanaceae > Nicotiana > Nicotiana paniculata. Next base: position 29,364 of record ML317608.1, read on the forward strand.
TTAGTTGCTATAAAACATCACACTAGTATGTGACAATGGTCGAAACAGGACCAAGAAATGGATCATTGGATATTTATATTTATTTCTATTTTTACAACTTAAAGGACATGATGTTAAGACTGAAGCTGGTAGTCCAGTTTTGATTGTGATGCAAATGAATGGATGTGGAAAGTACTATTCTCTGGAAGACAGAAGACAGAAGACCACTAACCACCTCAGTTGCTCATACCAGATAGTAAGGAGATCTCCCCTAATCTATTCAACAAAGTTCACTGGAAAGAAATAAACAATGAAATGGCAGATCTCTGAGCAGTCAGGTGAAGTTTATGGTCCAGTTGTTAAAAAGAATGACAGTTCAACCATATTTTACTCCTCGGATGTGCTCTGTTCATGATCTTTGCGATACCATTTCTTGCTAATCCACTAATCAATAAAGAATGAGATACTGTAACAGTATGTCCTATTACTGTTATCTTCCAGTCACTCTGAAGAACTGGCTTTCACATACATAGAGACGAAAATTGGAAGTAAGAAACAACAACAACAAACCCAGTGGAATCTCATAAGTGGGGTCTGGGAGGGTAATGTGTACGCAGACCTTATCTCTATCTTATGAAGGTGGAGAGGCTATTTCTGATAGACCCTCGGATCAATAACAGTGAGAAAATTGGAAGTATGAAACAAACAGTATATTAATTTCTAATCAACTCAGGACGAGCTCATGAGGCTAAGTTTCAACAACAACAACAACAACAACTATATGAATATTCATTCCACTTCATCTTGATTCCAATACCTAATATTTGTCTTTTGGGGCAACTCAAGGGTTCCTAGAGCTAAGAATTCTCTAACTCTCACACTTCTCCCTATACAAACATCCAATACCTAACCAAACCGAAAGTGCTCCTGCCAAATACTGGCACCAATGTAAGTGCTAAGGCTAGGTTTCAGTGAAGTAAATTAGTCCTGAACTTCAACCTGTCAAATTATACAAGGAAAAACAAAAACAAAAAAGGGGTAGCTTCCAGGCAAGAGAAAAAAGCAAAACTAACATCACAACTTTCCATTGTCATTTGAGAAAAAAATCATCAAAATCCAAACTTTATAAAAATCTCAAATGTTGGCTCTACTATGCACAAGTTATATATCCTCCACATAAATGAAATCACTATAAAGATACAACTAAAAGATAAACTGAGCATACCACAACTGCCTTGATTTTTGACTTTAGTAACAGCTCCTTTCTCTCTCCAATCCAAAGAAGAAGGAATATCAACAACACCAACATCACTAAAAACTCCAGCAGAAGACGACCCAGTTTTCAATCTAATAAAATCATTAGCAGAAGAGGACAAACCCAAAAAAGAGTTCTTGAATTCATGGTGAGTGAGATCAGAAAAGGCATTGAGATCAAGGGTATAAGTGGAATTCCCCTTACTATTATGCTCTATAATATAAGCATAATTTTCTTCAAACACCTTGAGTCTGTACACCCTTTCTTGTTCAGAAGAATATGTCTTTCCATTTTGCTGACACCAAGTTTCAAAAAGATCAGAAATTGATGAACAAGTGCAAATTGGTCCTTGAAAAATTACAAGTACAAGAACCAAAGATGACCATAACCAACTCATGCCTTAGAAATTGGAGAGGTAAGAGAAAAATAGAAAAAGGGGGTTGGTTGATTTATGCAGTTAAGAATAAATATCGGAGCTACTTTAACCAAAGATTAAGAGAAACATGGGTTTTTTCTATTGGTACAGAATGGCTCCAAGTTTCTCTTTTCTAAGCCTCCAGATTCTTACAGTCGAAACAAACAATAGGAGTTTTAATTTTCCAGTCTTTGCTAGTGACAAATGACCCATAAAACACGTTTAACAAACAAGGGAAATGATAGTGTCGGATTACTTTGACAGCTTAGCCTTAGAGATAATCGGATACGAATTTTTCTTTCTTCTTCTCTTTTTTACCATAATTTAATTTTCTCTAACATATGGCTCAAATTCTGATAAACCAAATGTACGCCCTTGACCCTTGTTTGCCAATATGAAGGGATGTTCCTAAAAATCTGAAAAATTGAATCAAACATTACTCTACTTTTTAGGTTTAGTTTGATTTTAATTTTGAATTTTAAAAATCGATCAAATTTGGTTTGATTTAATAAAAAAATAAAAAAAAAAGAACTAAACCGACAATAAAAGTAGTTATTTATATTTATTATTAACGTCTCTCTCTCTCTCTCTCTCTCTCTCTCTCTATATATATATATATATATATATATATATATTTTTTATATATATAAAATTTCTAAAATTTTATGGTACATATTAGTCATTTATATTTTTTGCTTAGTTCTTTGCTATTATAATAATCTAATTCTTTGCCTTTACATTCTAGTATGATTAGTAGTTTTCTTTTGCTAAGTACAAGAATTTATTTACATGTGTTTTTTACACATATAGTCGGCCATATTAATTGTTTACTTTTTCTAGCCATGTATATAGATTATACATCGAATATACACAATTATACATATATATTACATAATTATGCATATATTATACTTTCATCGGCTATTTTTAGTTTAAGTGCTAGGGTGAACGGCTATTTGGGTTAATTCTTCTATTAATTTTTAATTGAGTACTTTTATTATTCATCACTATCTAATTCAATTATCATCAATATATCTTGTTAAATGATAGATTCAAAGAGCAATTGATTTGATAGTATTACGTTGAAAATGTAGTCGCCAGAATATGCGTTTGGTGGTGTATGTCTCATATTTAAGAAAAAACCCAATGAAAACCGGAAAAACCGAAAAAATCGAAAAACTGACAAAAATCGAATCAAATTGAATTGATAAAAAATCGACTTAATTGGTTTGGTTTGGTTCCAATATTTGAAAACCGACTTACTTAGTTTGGTTTTTTTTAGGAGAAAACCAACCCAAAACGAACCATGAACACCCGTACCAATAACAATAAATCACATGAAACACCTTTTAAGTTTTTTTTTTCTTACTCATTTCGAATATTACAAGGCTCTCTCGTAATTTACCTTTATATGTAATTATGACGTTTGGACAATATTTAGTTAAAGTTGAAATTGAAATATAGTATTGAAAGTTAAAAGTTATGTTTAGATATATACTTCATTTAGAAAAAAGTTGAAATTTGTATTTCACTTAAAATATTCCTTAAATAAAACTTTCTGTATTTTAAAAACTAAAGTTCAATTGCAAATAATGATGGTCATGCTATTATTTGCAATTACTTAACTTTTGTATACATTTTACTATCATTGTCCGAATTTTAAAACATTATTTTCCCAAGAAAATATTTTAGTTTATCTTCTTGTTTCACTTTGGAACTCCAAATGACTATAATTGTCATAACGGGAAATGTCTTCATACAAAGCATTGAAAATATTATGATTAATTATCACAAATGCGATAGTCTTTCACGGGGAGCATATCAATAAATCGTGTACTTCTTGAATTTAACATGAAAGATAAACCCAGTGTATAGGTCAAAATTTGGCTGAAAGAATTCAACACGAAGAAGTGATTATCATAAGCAATTTAGTCGAGGTCGACTAGTGATTAACAAAACTTGTCGCCGAGCATTCAACCTTGGCCAAGGTCAAGTGTTATGAGCAACAGTAAAGTTAGTTTTGTACTGGGATCTTTAGAGAGAATATTTCATTGAATATTCTCTGTATTTGTACTTTTAGGGTAATTTGGGAGAATGTCACATATAAATAGAATGAGAGATAACACAAAAGGTATGTAATATTCTAAGTGATAAGAACTCTCTTGAAAAGCAAACTCTCTAGATAAATACAAAGAACACATTTCTAAGGAGATTCGTCTTTTTGGATTATTCCTTGTCATTTCCACTAGATCATAGAAAGTATTCGATATTCTCATAGATACTTGTCATTCATCATTGTCAACGAGAGGAATCACCCACCTCAGATGAATCTTCCTCTTTATTTACATTTGGTGCCATCTATTGCCATTTAGTATTTGATACTTCTAGCACTTTATTGCATTCGAAGATTTAATATCTAGTGCATTAAATCTGCCTTAACACTGTTTATATCTCCTACGTTACTCATCATAGATATGAAGTTATTATTTTTAACTAGGATTAACCTCTTAAATAATTGATTAATTAGTTTAATAAGAGATCAACTTTTTTTGGTCGAACAATTTGACGCCGTCTGTGGGGATTTTCTAGTCAAAATCTTAGTTTCTTTCAGATCTAAAAAAGAGAGAGAAACGCAAAACCCTATATTTTCTTGTGTGTACGGATTTGACATGGCAGGTAACATAGACGAAAAGATGAAGGCAGTAACCACCCTCAGCACCAACCTCTTAAACACCATCAACGAGATCGTTGAAACGGATGCTGAGGACGTAACTCCAAACGCCTCCCCCAGGCGGAGTGGTTCACCCCTTCCTCACGGTAGTATCACAACTTCACACGGTAAAGGAGCCTCCACGTCTACAATGGAAGGGGCACCACAAGCGGTGAAAAAGCCGCTCGAAGCCTGGTTGACAAATACGTTGACCAGCATCCTTGACAAACCCGCCCAAAAGGCGAACAGAGAGAACGCAAGGACTTTCGTTGCACCAATAACAGACGAGCAACACGACCCTCCCCCCGTAACAGGTATCACTCACAATGTTAATAATGCAGGCGACGACACCCTCACGCGCCCCAAAACTCTTACCAAAAAGGGATTCCGGTCGGTTTGTTGAGCAGCCGTACAATGACGAAGCCACACCACATGACATACCTAAAACCTTCAAAATGCAGTTGTACCTGAAAATATATGACGGTACGACGGACCCTGAGGATCATGTGACTTACTATGTCACTACAGTAAAAGGAAACGACCCCGCCAAAGAACAAATATCTTCCATATTATGGAAAAAGTTTGGTGAAACCCTCACTGGGGGTGCACTGACTTGGTATTCGCAGCTGCATGCGCGCTCCATTGAGACGTTCGAAGAAATGGCCGACAAGTTTGTAACTGCCCATGCCGGAACTAAGAAAGCAGAGGTGAGAGTGAATGACATATTTTCCATCAAACAGTCAGCCGGTGAAGGACTGTGGACTTCCTCGCTCGGTTCAACCGTGTAAGGATGACCTTACCGAATGTATCAGAAGGAATGGAAGTAGCAGCTTTCCAGAATGGGTTAAACATGAGCGGTTCAAGGGCGACTAGAGAGCTGTTGAACCGGCTCATGAAGTATCCCCCGACCACTTGGAACGAGATACACAACGCCTATTGCGCCGATGTCTGAGTTGACGAAGATGACCTCAATAGGCCAACCTAACGGTTGACCTCAGTACAAATCGAATCCAGGAAAGATCAGAGAAATGACAACAGAAGAGACCTTGCAGGTCCACGACCCAACCTTGAAAGACATCAACCGTACGTTAGAGCTGCCATCATGCCACCGCCCCCCCTCTCCCCCACCCGCGCCATGACGAAGGCCCATCTAAGCCGAGAACAGGGACTCACCAAAGTGAGAGAGGTATGCCTCCCTTACTATATGCTCACAATTTATGTGTTTCTCTTTTTGAAATAGTCTACGCACTGAAGAAGCTCGGCCCAAAAGTGAAGTGGCCGCATAAGATGAGGTCCAACCCGAACACCAGAAAGTCAAATGCCCTCTGCGAATTCCACCAGGAACAGGGTCACAAAACCGAGGACTGCATCGCTCTAAGGCAAGAGGTCATGAACATGCTTTACCAAAGGCACTTGAAAGAGCTGTTAAGCGACTGAGGAAGGGAGAACTTTGCTCGAGGACGCGAACAACATCAAGGTCCACCAAAATCGCCTTCTCCAGCTCGAACCATCCAAATGATCATCGGAGGGGGCGACAACGCATCAATCAACATCGTAAAATTCATGACCACCCACAAGCTCCAACGGTCAATCACTTATATGAACGGTACGACGAACTCGAAAAAGTATCATCTTCGATAGTCAGATACCCACGATTTGGTTTTTCCTCACTATGATGATCTTGTTATCACTTTACACATATTAGATACGGATGTGAAACGTATTATGGTTGATCATGGGAGCGGCGCGTACATTGTCCACCCTCGAGTACTTGCACAAATGAAACTTGAGGATAAGATAGTTCCACGCTGCATCACACTAAAGGGTTTTAACAATGCAGTTTAACGGACATATGGAGAAATCACACCCCCCTTCCTGGTCGGCGGCGTCACTCTGGAAACCACGGTCCACATCATGGATTAGTACACGACGTACAATGCCATCATATTTCGGACTTGGATACACGCAATGAAGGCCATCCTCTCCACCTTGTACCAAGTCATCAAACTCCCACCCTATGGGGAGTATTCAGCATCCGAGGGGAACACCACACTTACCCAGAATGCTATCGCATCGCACAGGATTGCACATACACCCAAAAAATGAAGGCAAAGCCAAAGAGGCATAACAATTAATAGGGTCGAGGTCGAGCGTTGATGAAGGGAAGGACGTCATTAGAGACCCCGAAATCATAGAGGCCACGGGATCAACCGTAGAAGATCTCGACCCCATCCAACTCGACAAAAACGACCATAGCAAGAAAGCCTACATCGACCACAAACTTCAGGAACCAGGTAAATTCCATCATTTCTTAACTAACAACGCAAACTTGTTTGCCTTTTTCCATGCAGACATGCCGGGTATCTCGAAGTAGATAACGACACACAAGTTGAACGTCGACCTATTTCACCCTGGTAAGGCAAGTTAGGAGGATTTTAAATTTTGTAATAAATGATACGGTCCACGAGGAGGTTGAAAAGCTGGTGGAAAACGACTCCATCAGAGAATCAAAATATCCCCAATGGGTCGCCAACGTAGTCATGGTGAAAAAGAAGAACGGAAAATGGCGGATGTGCGTGGACTTCACAGATTTGAACAAAGCATGCCTGAAATACTCATTCTCGTTGCCCCATATCGACCAGCTCATTGACGCAACAACCAGGAACAAGTTATTAAGTTTCTTAGACGCTTAGTCGGGCTACAACCAGATCCTCATGAAAGAGGAAGATCAGGAAAAGACCAACTTCATCACCCACCAGGGGGCGTATTGTTACAAGGTGATGCCTTTCGGACTGAAAAATGCAAGGGCGGCGTATCAGAGGTTGGTGACAAAGATGTTCAAATACCAACTCGGCAAAAACACGGAGGTCTACATCGACAATATTCTGGTCAAGTCAAAAAGGAAAGAGGATCACATCGACTACCTAAAAGAAGCCTTTGATATACTCTGGTGATATGGAATGAAACTGAACCTTGAAAAGTGCACCTTCAACGTAACCTCGGGGAAATTCCTCGGTTTCCTAATATCACAAAGAGGCATCGAGGTCAACCCCGACCAATTCAAAGCTATAGAGAGAATACTAGAGAGCTTAACCCGTAAGAAAAAGGTTCAGAGACTGACCGACCGTATAGCCGCCCTGTCGAGATTCATCTCACGGTCATCTGACAGATGCCACAAGTTCTTTGGCGTACTCAAGAAATACAATGGTCTCTAATGGAGCTCTGAGTGCGTCAACGCCCTGAAAGAGCTAAAGGCATACTTATCTTCACCCCCACTACTCTCTAAAGCAGAACCCGAAGAACGCCTCCTCATTTATCTGGTTGTGTCTGATGTGGAGGTGAATGCAATCCTAGTCTGAGAAAATAAAGGTACGCAATCTCCCATCTACTACATTAGCAAAAATTTAGTCGATGCCGAGACGAGGTATCCATACCTCGAAAAGTTGGCCCTGGCTTTGGTCGTAGCTTCACAAAAGTTTAGACCCTACTTCCAGTGTCACCCCATCTCGGTAGTCACGACTTTTTCCCTGGGGAGTATTTTTCATAAACCCGAGATGTGGGGAAGATTGGCCAAATGGGCCATAGAGTTAAGCGAGCATGATATAACCTATCAACCGCGAATGGTGATAAAGTCGCAAGTGCTTGCCGACTTCATCGCCAATTCCAGCATAAAAATAATGCCTGAAGTTGAAAGAGAAGCCGCCAGCACCTCCCCCAAAATACAGGACCTATGAGTTTTGTATAACGACGACTCCTCTAATGCATCGGGGTCTGGACTAGGACTCGTGCTCGAGGTCCTGACAGCCGAAGTAATTCGCCAGTCCATAAGATGCTCGTACATGACTACCAATGAGGCCGAGTATGAGGCCCTGATTGCAGGATTAAGGCTAGCACTCAAGTACGGAGCAAAGCGATTCATCCTACGTTGTGACTCTCAGTTCGTCGTCAACGAAGTTACAGGGACTTTCCAAATTAAAGATCAACGACGACAAAAATATCAAGCCGAGATCTGCAAGCTATTGCCCGAATTCGATGAATGCCAGCTCGACCAAATCCCTCGAGCATAGAATATCGAAGCAGATGGTCTTGCCAAACTAACGGCAGCCACTAAAAGCATAACTAGAGAAGGAAACTTGGTCACTCTCCTTCACTCATCGATTGATAAAATCGAGGTAAGATCTATAAACCTAACTTGGGACTGGCGCAATCGTATTGTTACATACTTGCAGGACAACGTACTCCCAGATAATAAAAAAAGAATCCAAAAATATCCGAATGCAGGCGGATAGGTACAACATCATAAATAACGACTTGTACAAAAGAACGTATGGCGGCCCCTAGCAAAATGCTTGGGACTAAACCAGACATGACTCATTCTAGAAGAAGTCCACGAAGGCCACTGCGGAGCTCATTCCAGCAATCGAGATCTGGTCAGATGTCTCATATGAGTAGGCTACTACTGGCCCACCAAAAAAGAGGCCGCCGACTTCGTGAGAAAATGTGAACAATGCCAAAATATGCCCCGATGATCCACCAAGCGGGCGAGCACCTCCACTCGGTCACCTCACCTTGTCCTTTCATCAAATGGGCTATGGACATCGTCGGCCCCCTCCCAACAGGGCTTGAGGTAATGTACGATTTCTTTTAGTTTTAACTGACTATTTTTCCAAGTGGGTGGAAGCAGTGCATTCTCCCAGATACGCGAACAAGAAGTGATAGCCTTCATATGGAAGAATATTGTGTTCCGCTTTGGCCTCCCCAAAGAAATCAGTTGTGACAACGCGCCTCAATTCACCGGGAAAAAGATCGTAGAGTTCTTTGAGAAATTGCATATCAAAATAATACTCTCCATGCCATACCATCCTGCGGGAAACGGGCAAGTGGAATCCTCCAACAAATCAATATTGAATATCATGAAGAAAAAGCTCGAGAACGCTAAGGGACTATAGCCGAAACTACTGTCGGAAGTGCTATGGGCATACCGCACAACGCCGAAAACAAGCACAGGAGACACGCCTTACTCATTAGTCTATAGGACTGATGCAGTAATACCAGTCGAGGTCGGAGAACCAAGTCTGAGATATTCCCATGAGAACGGGTCGAGAAACGACGAAAGCAGAAGGCAGGACCTCGATGAAGCCGAAGAACGGAGAGATATGGCTTACATAAGGATGATCGCCCAAAAACAACAGGCAGAACGATACTACAACAAAAAAGCCAAGGTCAGACCGCTCAAAGTAGGGGACCACGTACTCAAGGACAAAACACAGGCAACAAGGATCCACGGGAAGGAAAACTGGGAACAAATTGGGACGGCCCATACAAAATCACAGCAACAACAAACAAAGGGTCATTTCAACTGGAAAAAATGGAAGGGAAACTACAACCAAACAACTGGAACATCGCCCACCTCAAGTACTTCAAATTCTATGGAAAAATGTTCTCTGAGTCGTACTCTTTTTCCCTCACCTGAGTTTATCCCAATTGTGTTTTCTCAGGGAGGTTTTTAACTAGGCGACGAGGAGAACATTTCGAGTTAAAGCGTGAGCAGGTGGGGACACGAGTTGATCAGTTTATTGCCCGACCTCTCAAATACTTCTCCAGGTCGACTAATGAAGGGACTAGATAGGCTGGGACTAGAATACCTGCCTGAGAAACATGTAAATTTCTCCAATATATATGTAAGCAAAGCATACGAGTACATGAAGTTCGCCTATGATTTCACCAAAACAATGTTGCATCAACTAAATCAAATAATGTTCGATCTCGTTCGGACTAACTAAGAGTAACATTCGACCTCGCTCGAATTAACTCACATTTGACCTCCTTCGGATCAATCAAAATAATGTTCGACCTCGTTCGAACTAATTAAGAGTAACATTCGACCTCGCTCAAATTAACTCACATTCGACCTCGCTCGAATTAACTCACATCCGACCTCGTTCGAACTAACTAAGAGTAACATTTGACCTCGCTCAAATTAGCTTACATTCGACCTCACTCGAATCAATCAAAATAATGTTCGACTTCGTTCGAACTAATTAAGAGTAACATTCGACCTCGTTCGAACTAACTAAGAGTAACATTCGATCTCGCTCGAATTAACTCACATTCGGCGTCAATCGAATCAATTAAAGTAACATTCGACCTCATTCGAATTAATTAAGGTGACATTAAACTTCGCTCGAATTAATGAAATCACATTCGATCTCGCTCGAATTAAGTCACACTCGACCCTGTTCGAGTTAACGTCTACCAACACGGCCACGACTAAATCCAAAGTTCTTCTAATTGAGGAAACCCAACTAGGAAAATATCCAAGATAAAATAGAGAAGATTCAGAAACAAATAGCAATAGTAGCATTCCAATTCAAAAAGATATCTTTACAAGGGTTGAATAGACACCCGCAAAAGTAAACACAAAAATTACAAAAAGGCATAACTATTCAGCAGCACCGTCTCCACCTTCTCCCTCGCCATAACAGTATTTTTCCTTATACCAGGCACCTTGCTCAATCCCGTCTAAGTCCCCTTCTCCATCACCAACACCCGATGTAGCAGGATCATAACCACAAGCAACCCAAGTTGCGCGTGCCTTAGCACGAGCATCCTCAAACTCAGCCTCAGAAACCCTCCCCGCCATCATCAAATCCCTGAATATGTCTAGTTGGGCCTCGGCGTGGATCCACTTCTCGTACAAAAACTGCGGAACATCGAGATAAGTGGAAGTGTGAGAGGAGGATGACTGAGCCAACAACTGCGCCTTTTCGGTCTCGAGAATGGCAATCTGATCACTAAAGTTTGAAACCTCTTTCTCAAGCCCCCCAATTCGCTCATCAAGTCGTGCTTCCCTGAGCAGGCCATCTCTGCATCATTCTCCCGTTCGGGCTGGAGGATGCGGATGGCATCTTCCAACACCGCCATCTTCGCAAGAGCCGCCACCCTAGTCTCCTTGGCCTTCTCCAACTCTGCCGCCTTCTCGATCACCTCATCACTCAAATTGTTAGCTCTGATTGAACTCTGTTCAAGCTCGGCCCGTAGATATGCCACTTGGGTTTGAAGGTCTGCATACTCAGCCTTGACCCCCTTGCTCACTTCGAGCTCGTCCTCTTTATCTCTAAGTAGTCCTTCGAGCTTGCTGCATTTACCGATGACTCTCATAAGTTCATCATCTTTCTGCTTCAGCTCATCCATAATGGCCTGGAAGTTGCCATCCACACCGAACCGCTTACAGATCTCACGGTGCTTGACGCGGTACTCACGGTACTTCCTCTCCATTTTCTTGAAAATAGCTTTCCGTTTCTCGTCTCGGCGGGCACTATCAATCTCCAAAATGATGGTCTAAAAGAAAATGAGAAAGCAGAAGAAAAAGGAAGCCAGTCTAAAAATAAAGAAGGAAAAATGTAAGGCACAAAAACTAGAAAGATCGGAAACTTACCCTCAAGGCGAGGCCGACTATGCCCGACGACAGGACGACATCGTCGAATGTCTGTAAGGTCCTGGCCTCGACGTTAGAGCAGAGAGGGCCTAAAGAAGGAACCGCCTTCTCTGTATCCACTAGTAAGTCGTGGTCTAGGGGGACGACTATGATGCGAGTGGATCTCTGTAACCTTACCTCCACCTGAGTAAACACTTCAGTAAACATCCGCACCTCTTCAGGGTCGACGTTTGAACTGGTCTCATAGCCGTCCAAGGCAACACTCTTCCCTCTCTCCTCGACTGACGAAGGAACGCCAACCTGTCCTGAGGATGACGTGTCTCTCCTTGGCACAACCTCCGCAGCCTCAGGTATCCCTCTTTCTTCAACAATGACCTAGGGAAAAGGAACATCTCCCACGACTTTTGTAGGCGGCGGAGCCACAGTTGGAAATTCCACTTCACTCTCCGATGCAGCCACGACCGGCTCAGAGTTGCCCCTTGTCGATTCCTCGGCTCTAGCTATCTCGTCACTGACTTCCACCCTCTTTCTTTTAAGCGGAACCAATTAATCCTCGCTCGGTGACGACTCATCTACCAAATGTAACACGCGAGGATCCGAAATCTCTATTGTTGGGGCCGATGACCGTCGACTAGGTCTGCGTAATGCCGAGGTCTGGGAAGAAGTGGCCTTCTGAACAGACTTTCCCGCATTCGCAGCAAGTGAAGATCCGTCATAGCACTCGATTGACGGAAGGCGGGGGTAGGAGCCTTCGCCTTTCCCGAAACTCTCTGACCTAACGATAAAAGCAGAAGCTAAGCCAACCCCACTATAAAATAAAAGAGAAGGAAAATAAGGCAACATGAAGGCCGAAGCAACATAAGTTCAAAATAAACAACTCACAGGTCACGGAAGGCTTGCGCCCAAACTTCTTGTGGAATGTCGACCATTCACAGATCCCCACCGTAAGGGTAAAGACCTGACTTACCCAGTCATGAATGTCTGCAACCAACGAAGGGGGATCTTTCTTGGCTACACAAAGAAAAAGAGGAACGATTAAGCTACCACCGAAATAAACAAAACAATCAATCAGAAGAAGTATTTACGGGCAAAGTTCCATGCATCAGGAAATCCATTGGGGTTTGCCACCACGTCCTCGGTCTTGATATAGAAAAAGTTGTACCGAAATCGACCATTGACCTTATCGTTCATCTTCACCACCAATCTCTTGATCCCACGGTGGCGAAGGTGTAACATCATACCCCTATAGAAACTTGGCGCGAAGAGGTACAGTAGATGTCGAATAGAAATTCCGCGGTTGGACAGTTCCGCGTACTTTAACAACATAAGGAAGAGCTTGTAAATGTAGGGGGAGAGCTGAGCTGGATAAATGTTGTAACAGCGGCAAAATTCCTCTGCCAACGGAGGAAGAGGAAGAGAATAGCCCACGTAGAACGGATATGCGTAGAACGCGCAATACTAGGCCAATGAATCTGTACCAGTCGTGACCGGCCGGGATTAGGTCGATGTGGGCCGGGATAATGAACTTGGCCCTAAGCTCAGCGGGGGCAACCACGTCTATTTCAGATTCCATAGGCTCGGACTCGTCTGCTGGCAGTTTTGAAAAGTACGACCTGGCTTTATCATTACGAGAAATTATTTCCTCTACAGTGGGGAAGCTTTCGTCCTCAACAACAACGGCAGCCCCAACGTCGTGACGAGGCATTCTCACTGCTAGTGGGATTAGGTCAGAAACCTCTCCAAAGCCAGATGATGTATTGACCATTTTTAGTTGATTGTAAGTGCAGAAAGTACAAACTCAAGGGAGGTAGGAGTAGCAGAAATTGCTAAAACCAGAAAGGAAAACAAGGGTGCGAAAGTGAAAGAAACGAGAGCAAAAATATTGGAAGAACAAGAAGAGAAGAAGATATGAAGGTTCAAATTCCAGGAAACACAAAGGACCACACGAAGGATTTCCAATCCCTATTTATAAAGAACACAGGCACCCTAATCGAGAAAATCAATCGTCGATACACAAATATCGAAATGACAGGGGCACGGGAAGCGATACAACGCATCGGGAAGATGCGTAATAATGACGCATGATACTGTAACGTTAGTATGAACCAACATCATGATAAGTTGCCTGTAAAGCGCCACGTTATCACCTCGGCCGTGATCGTGACTACTCGACCTACCCACTTGAATTTCTCGATTGCGACTAGCGAAGTCCGCTCACCGAGGTCGACCAAAAGACAACCTCGATAAGCGGAGGGACTAACTGTATGGGTCAAAATTCGACTGAGAAAATTCAGCACGTAGAGGTGATTATCATGAGCAATTTGGCCGAGGTCGACCAGTGATTAGCGAAACTTGTCGCCGAGTATTCAACCGCGGCCAAGGTCGAGTGCTATGAGCAGTAGTAACGGTTAGTTTTGTACTGGGACCTTTAGAGGCAATATTCTATTGAACATTCTCTGTATTTGTACTTTTAGGGTTCTTCGGGAGAATGTCCCATATAAATAGAATGAGAGCAGAATAAGCTATATTAGGCCTCATTTGTTTGCACTTAATGGAGGTCTGAATCTTAATCATCCAGATCTCATACATTAAGTGCGTTTGTTTTTAAAGTCTGAATTTAATTATTCAGATCTTAATCATTAAGTGTGTTTTTTTTACTTCAGAATCACTTAATGGGTCTGAATAGGTCTGTATGATTAAGATCCATAACAGTGACTTCATTTCATTAAGATGCTATCATCCATATTCATTATTAATTGTCGCCACAACCAACCATTATCAACTTCAATCATGCCACCACCATAATCAACTACCACCGCCCGCCATCCCCATCACTCCCACCACTCTCATTCTCAACCACAAACAACACTCATCCACCTCAACTACCACAACTAACCACCCCATCATCGTCAACAACTATAATCGGCATTGCCCATCATTATAAACTACCACCACCCACCACCTCCTTCCTCAATTACAATTATCACCACTACCCGTTATTATTAACTATCACCACCCACCACCACCATCCTCAATCATAATCGCCACAACTACTAATCACCACTAGCTATTACCCTGAACCACCACCATTAACCAAACCTACCACCAACCACTGCCTTTAGTCGGCATTCACAAGCACCACCGTTAGCCATCACCACCAGCAACTACTATATTTTGAAAAAATTATATATTTTATTGATAGAATATTAGATTAATTAATATTTCATTTGAATTTTATATTTATTACTCCCTTCGTTCCAATTTATGTGGGTCCGTTTGACTGGGCACAAAGTTTAAAAAAAATTGAAGGCTTTTGAAATTGTGATCCTAAACAAGTCAAAAAGGGGACTAGAGTAATTGTGTGGTTATAAAAGCTTCTCATTAAGGGTAGAATTGTAAGTTTAAGCTAAATTGTTACTTAATTTGGAAAGGGGTCATTCTTTTTGGAACAAACCAAAAAGGAAATAGGTTCACATAAACTAGAACATATGGAGTAATTTTTAAATAAAGATAAATTTTATACATTCAGATGTTAAAAATCAAACAGTTTTAATAATTTAGTATTCGGATCTTAATGCACATCTTAATATTCAGGTGTGTATTCAGATTCAGAATATCTTAATCTTAATACACATCTTGATATTCAGATGTGTATTCAGATTAAGACGTCTTAATCTTAAAAAAAAATGAGGATTATTTCTTATCTACTGTTTGGTGTGGTGTATTAAAATTATAATGCATTGCATAATTTTTAAGAAAAATAGTTGTTTATAAAAATACCCTCTATATTCTGTAGTTTTAAGGGACTTTAAAGACAATTTAATCTTTAACCATGCTAATGCATGCATTAATAGTCTTGGTATTACTAATGACATGATTTTCTATACATTACTTATGCATAGGATAATGTCTTAGTTATACACATGTTGAAAAAATTATACCAAACAAGGTATTAGTAATGCGTAGAGTTAATGCTTGCATTATTTTTTCTAATACCTCCTACCAAACAACCCCTAAGTGATAAGAACTCTCTTGAAAAGCAAACTCTCCAGATAAATACAAAGAACACCTTTATAAGGAGATTCGTCTTTTTGGATTATTCTTTGTCATTTCCACCAGATCCGAGAAAGTCTTCAATATTCTCATAGATATTTATCATTCATCATTGTTAGAGAGAAGAATCATCCACCTCATTCAATATTGGGTGGATCTTCCTCTTTATTTACATTTGTGTCATCTATTGCCATTTAATATTTGACACTTCTAGCACGTTATTGGATTCGAAGAATTTAATATCTAGTGCATTAGATCTGCCTCAACACTGTCTACATCTCCTATATTACTTATTATAGATTTGAAATTATTATCTTTAACTAGGATTAACCTCTTAAATAATTGATTAATTAGTTTAACCAGAATTTATCATTTTTTTGGTCGAATAAGTAAAGGGTATTGGAAAATTAAGAGATAAAAAGGTGATAAATTTAAAATTTCATAATTAAGTTATAACAAAACCGAGTAGATAAAGAGGGTAATATATTAATACTCTCCTTGTTTTGATTTTTTTTCTTTTTAATGAAAGGTTTATTTTAATGTAAAGCACATTATTCTGCAAATGGCAAAAACTAACATCCATTCGCAAATGATGGTTAATCCTACACATAAGGTGAAAGTTAAATTAAAATAAAATAACTAAACAGCTATGGAAATATGGAAAGGAAATTCGGATTCCCATATTAAAACTCATATAAAATTCGAATTCACGTCGTGAAGTTACACATTCTCCTGCTCTTCTCGGCAACTCTTGAAAATGGATAAGAAAAATAGCTATACAGTTCTCAAGCGTAACTCCTGAAAAGGAATAAGAAAAATATTTTTGAGTGTATATTAACCACTTTACGATAAGTTCTTAGGTGTGCCCTAGTACATTGATAGATTATGTACTCCCCTTCCCCCCTCCCCCCTCCCCCACCCCAAAAAAATGTACATTCATAGTTTCTGTTTTATATGACATTGTTTTCTAGCCTATTCAAAAATTATATATAAAATTCAGTTTATGTGTCAAAATTTTCTTTTTATTTTATTTTATTTTTCTAACTTTATATCCAGTAGAGCAATATAATATAAAACAAAACGGTATAGAAAAAACAAATTGAAAAATACTAAAGTACCTACCGATTTGAGAATAGAAGCTTTTTGCTGTATCCTTTCTTCCTTCTCACGCTTGCACTCTGCACACCAGCTAGGAAATTCTGTTTGGTACTTCCTCATTTCTCTGAAAACGGAGCTGCAAGATGAAAGTAACTATAATTAGACAATCGATATTAGAATATTTTGAAAATAGTAACTAAATTAGGTACTCAATATACATAATCAGAGAGTTATTCTTTTATGTCATGCTACTACCCTCTTCCACACGATTCGTTTGCATATTAAGGGGTGGAGCTAGCCCGTCAGCTACGAGTTCGGTCGAATTCAGTAATTTTGGTACAAATCCTATATTTATCTTGTAAAATTTATTAAATATGTACTAATTACTAATTTAGATTTCAATAACTTAAAAGGATCAGAACCCTGAACTCATAACCTTCAAATTCCATAAACTTCAAATTCTCCCTCCGCCTTTATGAATATGTATTTGAAGCAAGATGGCCAGTAAAGAACAACAAGAACATGCACATAATCAAAGATCAGTACCTTCTGCACCATATCAACAAGTTGATCCTCTGCCCAGATGTTGTCGCTTTAGCACCATGCCTATGGCGACCACAATGTAGAATTGCACGCCCCGCAACATGCACATAATCAAAGATCTCCTGGTGAAAAAACAATTATATGGAGAACTAGATCAATATAACAATTATATGGAGAACTAGATCAATATAACAATTACATGGAACCAAATTAATAGTAGAATATCACTTTCTACCAAAATATAGAGGAATTATTATTCATCAACTTGGCGAATAATAGTAGTAGTCCATCTGTTTCAAAAAGATTGACACTATTTACTTATTAGTGTGTTTCAAAAAGATTGACACATTTCAATATTTCCTTAATAAGAAGTATTTATAGCCACACAAACGCTATGACAGGTTTCTGACTAAAAAATTTTACAAGCACACAAATGTTATGGTTTGTTTACGATCACATATCTCAAAAATTTTCCTTCTTTCTTAAAGTTTGTGCCAAATCAAATTTAGACAATCTTTTTGAAACGGATAAAGTAATAATTACCTCTGGTTGTGTATCAGAGTTCACATGCTTCTCGCACCGCACGCCTCGGAAGAACAACTCTCCACCTGTGAATTGCTTTCCTAAGCACACATTCAAAGTGACCTCCGCATCATCAACATGGAAACCTGAAAGATAAAGCTATTAAGACATACTGCAAAAATCTATGCTCAATGTTGCATAACAGAGTCCATTCAAGTAACTACTGAATAGATATTGCTACATACTCACCCAAGTCAATGTCTCTGTCTGTCCCATACTCAACGACAAAACCATGATGACCATCGAGTGTAGATCCACCAACTTTAGTAAAAAGAACTGCACAATTATATCAGAGAGTGATTAAGTTCAACAGTAGATCCATCCTAATTCCTAACCTATTTGTTTTCATAATTTTTCATTTGATCCTTCGTATAATCAATGTGGTCAAAGGCGCGCTTAAATCCTGAATCGAGGCTCAAAACATGTTAAGTGCTTCAGTGTCACATCAAGACTCTTAAGGCATATTTTTGTAATCCGGAAAATGCGATACTAAACAATTGATCTTTTACTTTATCCTAAATTTTTATCAATTTTCATGTCCATATATTTTTTATTCATGCTTATAATTATTGGTCTTGTACTACATTACGTATTTTTACTTTTTCTTCGGTTGCGTCTTTTTCATTAAAGCCGATATTTTATTTGTGTTTTACGCTTAAAGCCCCAACTGACTTTAGAACCTTTTTCCGCTTTTCACTTTTGATAACACAGCATATAATTAGTCGTTACCTGTTGAAATAGGGCGTATAAAATCTTCCATAAACTTCTGAAGCATGTTTTGAAGGCCAAAGTCATCAAGAACAGCTCCAAATTTGTTCATCGTATTAGGACGCATGATTCTGAATTTTGTTTCACGAACCCACTTCTCAAAGTTTTGTACCTAATTAGAGAGTAAATATTATCACAATTTGATAAGAAAACAGAAAAGAAATAAATTGCACGGAGGAAGACAGATCCTAAATTAGTACCTCAGCCAACATCATCTCACAAAAACGTGGTTGAAGCATTTCAAATGTAAAAACACCTGGAGAAGGTTCAGACATTATTTTTCTGAAGCTTTCCTCTTTGTTCTCGCTGATCGCCTTAATAAATGAAGGCACAAAGAAATCTGCGGCGTGCATGGTATATAACACCCTGTGTAGAGGCTGAAAGATAAAGGGAAGATAAATTAAAAAGTATGAAGATTGTGTCACTGACTTTATAAAACTGAAACACAAAAAAATTATTTAATTCTTTACGTGTTCTATAGACCGGTGGGCACACCGACTATACTGTATGAGGTTGAGTGTTAGTCAGTTAAGAACTCTCATACCTAAAAGATGAAAGTAACAAAAATGAGAATGTTGAGATGGATATACTAGGTTGGATAAAATCAGGAATGAAGATATTCGAAAAATATGAGTGTAGCTGGTGTGTAGGACAAGATGGGGAAAGCAGACTTAGATGGTTCGGGCATGTAAAAAAATGCCCCAGTGAAGAGGTGTGAGAGGTTGACTTTGGAGGGCATAAGGAAAGGCAGGTGAGGTGATTAGGCAAGACATAGCAATGATCTAGCTTGCCGAGGTCATAACCCTTGATAGGAAAGTGTGGAAGTCGAGAATCCAGGCAGAAGGTTAGGTGACCGACTATTTTCTGTTTTCCTTATTCATACTGGTAGTATTAGTGTTCTACATAATGTTAGTCTTGTATTTTCTTATCCTTAGATTTCCGTTATTACTTGTTATTTCAATCACCTCGGTTTTCTGATTGGTCTGCTGGCGTTGCTACTTGTTATTACTCCTTTCTTCTTATGCCGAAGATCTATCGAAAATAGCTCATCAACCTTTTCAAGTTAGGGATAAGGTCTGTGTATGCACTATGCACTATGCTTTCCAGACTCCATTGTGGAATTACACTGAAATTGTTATTGTTGTTTATTTAATTTATTAAACACTAGCTTATTTACAAAAAAACATATGTAATGTGTGATGTACCTGATAGTTTGACATGATTTTCTGCCTGTATTCTCCATGTTTCTGCATCTGATATGTAGTAGCAACACAGTTAAAAGATATCTAGAGTTGATTGGCCAAAAGACCTAAGCATAATAAAATATGGATGGCAATTTGGAAAGGAATTAAGAAGACCTTAACACTTCAAGGATAAATTGAAGACAGATTTCACATTGGGGCACTAACATGTTCACCAACCAAATATATATACCAATATGCTCCAAAAGTCAAAGAAAAATCTCCAGCCATTAATGCAAATTCAAACTGTAAAGCTTCAACTTTTTTGTTCCATAAGCTCCTTAATTAATTAGCTCACAAAGGATTGGCAATCCTTAAGAAATACTAGTCAAATCATTAAAAATCCTCTTTGTACTGAAGTCAAATGGTAAAAACTTATCAAAGATGAATGCTTATATATGTGGAGTTGAGTATAACATACCTTAGCTTCTAACCTCAATTCAAAACTCTAAATCCAACCATACCAGAATTGCAACAAATATATATCACCCACAGAACTATACTCAGTGGCGAAGCCACATTGAACCACGACACCCCTTCGCTGGAAAATTATACTATATTACTAGATAAGTTTTTTTATTTAATGTATATGACTTTTCGATGTATCTAATTTTTTATGTTGTGACACCCCTTGACGAAAGTTGTGGCACTGTACCAGTGATCAAATAATAACTTTCGGATCAACAGAGGTAAAAGTGAATTTGTATGCATAAGTAACAAGGGTTACATACAAACAGTGGCTTTAGGAAAGAACATGAAACATGAATGCTGTAGGCAAATAGGCCAAAAGTGAACTTTTTTATTACTCCATAGAGGCAGTTGAATGGCGATAATATAACAATGATCCCATGCATGCAAACTGTATATAAATACAGTACTATACTTACGCGACTGCGCTCGGAGCGAGGAGAGTAACGGAGGAGAATATCAGTCATGTATTGGACCTTGTTGTCTCGAGACGAACTGAGCACGCTGCTCGGAAGATGCCGCTCAAGAGCACTGTATAGGTGTGGGCTGAACTCCAATTCTTCTTCTAAATCCTCATAGTTCTCCGCCTTCTGCTCTACACATGGATACAGCCGCAGCGCTGCCCCCTTCGATGAAACGCCGTCGTTTCCATTGCTCCGACTCCTATTAATCTCGTTAGCTTGTGCCTCCCTTCTCTGATCCATTGTCGGTAAATTTTTTAGATAATAAACCTTACAGGATTTTCTAAGTCTATTGGCAGCAATATATTTATGTACAAAAAAATTGATTCTTTGCATAGAAATAGGCTATGAGGGTTTCACCTGGTTGTACATGAATAGGATTCTACTACCTACTAATTTAATTTCAAGTTTACAATGAAAATTTTCGTATTTTAATTTAGGGCATACTTCGGCACAAAATTAGTGAAATTACCTTACGTAGAACGGCGCTTTTTATTACTCCTTTCCTACTTTTGAATTTGATTTGGTTTATATCTATTATTATAAATGTTATTTTAATTTTTTTTTTAATAGGAGATCAATAAAAAATTTAAGGTTTTTTTTCACTTTTAGGCCGTGCCAGAAACTTTTCGCATTTGGTAGACAAGAAAATGTATAAAATTTATATATTTTTTGTATATAACATACATAATGTGCACATATACAAAAAATATACTAAAATATTTTTTTTTTAGCTATATTTTGAGAGCGACTATACAATATCATTTATTCAATTAACATATAAAATCCAAAAACATAACACATGAAATCTTTATAGTGATTTTTTCTTCTATTTAAATTTTAAGTGAATATAGGAGATTAATTATTTCCTCCCCTTTTAATTTATATGTCACATGGTCAAAACATCTAAAATTTCGCTTCTATTATTCCAAAATAATTTAGCTGTTTTTTTTTTTTTGGGGAAATAAAATTTACACAAGTAAGGACTACATAAAACTACTAGTCCACAACAGATCACAATCTATTGTAAGTGAAAATATTGAGAAAAGTTTGGGAATATTGTAGACAGAGAAATAACTTTTAGACTCTCCATATAGTAACACTAGAGGTAATTTTGTAGATTCTCTAGTGAAAAAAGGAACAATTAGTATCAGATTTCACTCTTGAAGTCGTATAAACATGAAGTTTCTTTCATCAAACGATATCAAATTATCATATTAGAAGATATTAAAATTGGCTACTAACACTTTTTTACAAGAAAATAAATTTAGAGACTTAAAAATATTTTTTAAAAGTGTTGTAAATCACACCATTCATAAAAGTAAAAAGAAAAACTTTACAAATTATATTTAAGTTAGAGTTGATTCTTTTCATAATTATTTAAATGTGACATAATGATTCTTTTACAAGATTATTGAGCTTTCTCGCATGAGATCTAAGCTGCAGGACAAAATGGGTTATGTTGACCTGCGCTCAAAATAAACCCGAGGTTAAATAAGAATCATGCGTAAACCTCTATGGTTAAAAATTCTTGATTCAGAACGTATTGCGATGCATGCTTGTATTTTTCATCTGGTAGAATGGCTCAAGAACTTGGTGTTTGTTGTGTTAGTGTATATATCTCTTTACCGTATTAATCTAGAATTTGTTGTATACTATCCTCCTAAGTAAAGGTTATCTTGTCCTCTGTATATACTTATATACTTTGCTATAAATATAATGGTATAACCCTAGGCATGACCATGGAGCATTATCACTACTAGAAATCTAGAATTTCTAAGGTTAGTCGGTCAAAAAAAGAGACTAAAGTTGATCGTCAATGTGAAAAAAAATATTAAATATTTATTTTAAAAAATTTACCGACTAAGGTTGGTCGGTAAAGTGGTCAAAATGTTGATCGGGCTGGTCAGACTTGCTTGGTCAAAGAAACATTGACATTAGCGACCAACTTTGGTCGCTAATGTGGGACCCAGTTTTAAAGTTTTAATACTTATATTATTATTTAAAATATTTTATAAAATATAAATATATCTTATTTAAAATTGACGACCAAAGTTGGTCGGTTAATACATGGTAATCAAATAGTGACCAACTTTGGTCGCTAATTTTTAATTTCTGGACAATTAGCGACCAAAGTTGGTCTGTTTTCTGGTCAACATTGGTCAAAATAAAAAATTACTTTTATATTTACTATCTAAATAATATAAATGTAATCCGTTAACACTTTTGTAATACAAGGGATGAATACGTTAAAATATACTCTAACATGCTATATATGTAGTTAAAGTAGTACAACGAAGCGTGTTACACACACACACACACACACACACACACATATATATATATATATATATATAGGTCGAGACTTTTTATTTTTAATATTCAACGATGCATCTGAGTAGGTTATAAGTCGATGAATCAATTTATACACGGATATATTTGATGATACATTATATATACTAATTAGGATCTTGACAAGTCTATCAATCCCTAAAAGAACCCTAAAAGAACGGGTTTCCCTCCATTTCTTTTATTTTCATCCCAAAATTTCACAAAACCCTCTCAACACCTTCCCCTCCCCTTCTCACACAAATCCCATTCCCCACCCCGCGCCACCACTGCCTTGTCGTCGTTGTCGACCACCACTGCCTTGCCGCCACTACCAGTCCGCCGCCGCCACTGCCCCTCTTTCTCCTTCTCCACTTAGAAAAACCTAGGTTTGAATTATAACCCATTTCTTTAATTTGTTATTTCTAGTTTTTGTTTCAAATATTTCAACATTGTAGTTTATTGTATCAATTAGCGTTTCAATTCTTTGAACATGTATTTTATTGAGGACTAGGGTTTAGGTCTTGTTTTAATTAGTTTTGTTAATTAATTTTATTAACTAATTAGTTTAATTAGTGTTGAATTTAGTTTAGTAAGATTTGAATTATATTTTGTATTGTCTTGATAGTTTAGTTAGAATCTAGGGTTTAGGATATGAATTGAACTTTTAGTTTATAAATTGAACTTTTAGTTTATGAATTGAACTTTTAGTTTATGAATTGAATTTTTAGTTTATTAATTGAACTTTTAATTTATAAATTGAAATTTTTAGGATATGAATTGGACTTTTAGTTTATGAATTGAACTTTTAGTTTACGAATTAAATTTTTAGTTTATGAATTGAACTTTTAGTTTATGAATTGAACCTTTAGGATATGAATTGAAATTTTAGTTTATGAATTGAACCTTTAGGATATGGATTGAAATTTTAGTTTATAAATTGAACTTTTAGTTTATAAATTGAAATTTTAGGATATGAATTGGACTTTTAGTTTATGAATTGAACTTGTAGGATATGAATTGAAATTTTAGGATATGAATTGAAATTTTAGTTTATGAATTGAACCTTTAAGATATGAATTGAACTTTTAGTTTATAAATTGAACTTTTAGTTTATGAATTGAACTTTTAGTTTATGAATTGAATTTTTAGTTTATAAATTGAACTTTTAGTTTATAAATTGAAATTTTAGGATATGAATTGAACTTTTAGTTCATAAATTGAAATTTTAGGATATGAATTGAATTTTTAGGATATGAAATTAATTAACTAAAAAAAGATTAGGATATAAATTAACTAAATTAATTTGTTCTTGTTTTATTTGTATAGATGGAACATCGTACTTGAATGTACAATAGGAATTATCCTAATTGGCGGGGATTGCGGGAGGATTTTATGGAAGGGGTTGATGACTTTATTAGACATGCAATGTCACTTCCACCATACCAAAGTGAATGAGTAATTAGGTGCCCTTGTGTTAGGTGCGACTGTATGAAGTTTGAAAAACCGGAGGAAGTTAAGTTTCATCTTTATAGGAAGGGGTTTATAGCGAATTACTTTGTGTGGACAAATCATGGAGAGATCGATGGTAGCCATGGGATATTTCATAACATGGTTGTGGGTGAAAGTAGTAGGACGATGGAGAATACAAAATTGTGATTCTAGAATTCATGATGTGGTTGCAGATGCTTTTGGGATGCACCTAGGGGGTGAGCCCAACGAAAATGTTGAACAAACTCCTAATGATGACGCAAAACATTTTTATGAACAGTTAGAGGAAGCTAGTCGTCCACTATGGGAAGGAATTCCGCACTCTGAGTTGTCTGTTGCAGTTAGATTACTAAGTATAAAATCTGATTGGAATATTTTTCAAGCAGCAATGGACTCTTTCATTGACCTTATAAGCGAACTCGTTGACCCTAATAACAACTTAGCTGGTGATTTCTATAAGGCAAAGAGATTGGTTTCTAAGTTAGGACTTTCGTCAATGAGAATTGATTGTTGTGAAGATGGTTGCATGTTATATTATAAAGATGATGCTAATTTAGATAGTTGTAAATTTTGCGAAAAACCTCGTTTCAAGAGGCTTTCCAGCGGGAATATGGTCGCTATCAAGGCGATGCATTATTTACCTCTTATACCTAGGTTAAAGAGGTTATATGCGTTGATGAGTTCTGCTCCTCATATGAGATGACACTTTGAAAATAGAAGACCACCTGGTGTTATGTGTCATCCTTCAGATGGAGAAGCTTGGAAGCACTCTGATAGGACATATCCAAATTTTGTAGTGAACCAAGGAACATTCGGTTAGGTCTGTGTGCGGATGGCTTCACGACTTTTTCTGTATCTGTGACACCATATTCATGTTGGCCTGTCTTTCTTACAACTTATAATCTACCACCCGAGTTGTACATAATTAGTCCATATATATTCTTAAATTGTATTATCTCCGGTCCACGTAATCCGAAAAGTTTGATTGATGTATATTTGCGATCTTTGATTGATGAGCTAAAACAATTGTGGTATGATGGTGTTGAAACATATGACATATCAACCAAGCATAATTTCAATTTGCGTGCTAATTTAATGTGGACTATTAGTGAGTTTCCTGCGTATGGAATATTTTCTGGGTGGATGATTGCTGGGAAGCTAGCTTGTCCTTACTGCATGGAAAATAGTAAAGCGTTCACTTTGAAACATGGCCGAAAGCAATCATGGTTTGATTGTCGTCGTCAATTCTTGCCTCCTGATTGTGAGTTTAGAAGGATGAAAAATACATTCAAAAAGAATAAATAGAATATGATTCTCCACCTCCGATACTTTCAGGTGAGGAAATTTGGGAGAGGGTCCAGAACTTCAGTAAAGTTACTGAAGCTCCACCTTATAGATTCCCCGGATACAGTGTTACTCATAATTGGATGAAACACAGTATATTTTGGGATTTGCCTTATTGGAAGGATAATCTTCTCCGTCACAACCTTGATTCCATGCATATTGAGAAGAATTATTTTGACAATTTGTTCAACACAGTAATGGATGTTAAAGGTAAGACAAAGGATAACCCGAAGGCTAGAATGGACTTACAAGAATATTGCAGGCGACCTGAATTATACTTGTAGACAACAAACAATGGTAAGATATTCAAGCCCAAAGCAAGTTACACATTCACTTTGGAAGAAAGACGGCAAATTTGTGATTGGGTAACGAAATTGAATATGCCTGAGGGTTATGCGTCGAATCTTGGAAAAAAAGTTGATATGGAGGTAGGGAAGTTGAGCCATTTGAAAAGTCATGATTGTCATGTTTTCATGGAGACCTTAGTGCCTATTGCATTTTGTGGTTTGCCTGAAAGAATCTGGAAACTCATCACAGAGATTAGTTTGTTTTTCAAAGACTTGTGTTCTACCATATTAAGGGAAGAAAACCTACTCCGGATGGATCAGAACATTCGAGTAACTTCTAGTAAGATGGAAAAGATATTTCCATGTGGTTTTTTTATGTGATGGAACACCTTCCAATCCGCCTTGTACACGAGGCATGACTTGGAGGGCTTGTTTGCAGATGGATGTATCCCTTTGAGAGGTAATATTATAAGTTTGATGTAATTTTCTGTTTATTTGAATGTTCTTGGCTAACATGACATTATGTAGGACAATTAGCAAATGTAAACAATTTGTTAAGCAGAGGAATAGGATTGAAGGATCTATATGCGAAGCTTATCTTGCAAAGGAAACTGCTCAATTTTTTTCTTATTATTTTGAGAGTAATGTGCCACGTGCTAGGAATAGGCCCAATAGTCACATGGTCGAATGTGTGAATGATCCATTATATCCGCCTATGTCCATATTCAATCAACCAGGCCGATGTTCTAAGGATGTTAGAAAGAGAAGTTTGAGTGATATGGAGTACAAGTCAGCTACACTTCACGTGTTGCTAAGTTGTCCCGAAGTTGTACCATTTCTCAAGTAAGTATTGATTTAGTAGTTATCAAAATATAAAATTTACTGTGATTACATCTGGATGCAACTACTAAAAATATTTTATGTGTCAGTCACTTCGAGGGTCAATTTGGCCATGATGATGTATCTACGAGATTTGATACGTGGTTCAAACAATTTGTAAGTTTATTCTGATAATGTTCTTACACTATGGAGGTAAACAATGTTTGTAAGTTATGCTAACTTATGAATTTTTTTAATAATATGTAGGAAAATGATCCAAATAATGGTGTAAATCAATTTTTGAAAGATATATCTTGGGGACCTGGGCTTCAGGTCACAACAATGTCTATGTACGTAGTGAATGGTTATAAGTTCCATACAGAGGATTGCTCTAAAAATAAAAATAGCAACAACAGCGAGGTGTGGGTTCAAGGTGGTGATGGCAACCAAGCTGGAGATATTGATTATTATGGTGTGCTCAAAAAAATAATATAACTAGAATATACAGGTTGGCCATATAAGAAATTGATACTCTTTAGATGCAAGTGGTTTGAACCAAATCCAACAAGAGGTACAAGAGTACACAACCAATACAACATAATTGAGGTTAATCATACGAGGGAGTATGATCGCTATGATCCTTTCATAATTGCACATAATGTTAGGCAAGTGTATTATGCTCCTTATCCATTGCGGCGGAATAAGTCCGATTGGTGGGTTGTAATAAAAACTAAGCCTGTAGGTAGGGTGGAAGTCGAGAATGTGTTACATGTTGCATATCAAAATGATATCTCCAGTGTTCACCAAATAGTGGACGATCAGTTAGAAAATGATTTGGAACATCCTGAACANATCTAAATATGTATTATATTATGCAGATGACAGGTACGGGTCAAGGTAACAATGACCCTACTGGTTCTCGGGGTCGAGAAAAGGTTAGGAAGGGAAAGAGTAGGGTAGAAAATAATACTCCATCTTTTCCACCCTCTTTAGAGATGCCTATGCCTATGCCTATGCCTATGTATTATCCTCCACCCCACAGCTATACTGAGTTTCCACAGCATCACGAGCCCTACACCTTCACGCAGACACCGGGTCTTTCATCACAGGGCCATATGATTATACGTTTGGCATACAGTCCAGCTGCCTCACGACCACGTGGATCACAGGCGTTTGCATCGCATGGATCGCATCCATCTATGTCACAGCCACATGGATCACATCCATCCATGTCACAGCCACTCGGGTCACAACCATCAGTATCACAGCCACTTGGGGTCCATCCAGCTATGTCGCAGTCACAGGGATCGCAACCATCTTCATCAGTGACTCCATCTATTTCAGGCCTTCGCCTGCGAGGTAGTAGCTCTGACCCCCTACACCTTCCACACATGCCTCTGATAATAACATGCATCGGACTGTGATGATGATGATGATAAGGAGGTGCATTATGATCAATATGGCAGGATCATCATAGTCTCTGAGGGTGATGGGTAAGAGTTATTTGTTATTTTTGCGTTATTGTTTTGTAAAGTTTTTACTGAGATATTAATATATTTTTTTGTTAAATTGTAGGTTCATCCCGAGTAATAAGACTATGAGGATAATCACTAAAGCCATCAGAAAGCTTTGTGATGGCCCTTATGCGACTTGGACTGATTTCCCATTCTCACTGAAGGAGCAAATTTTCGATCAATTTAAGGTATAAATGTTCTTTTAAGCAGTTTAATTATTTATATTTATGATATTTCCATATAATACTTAAGTTTTGAAATACAGAGCAAGTGTGTATGGGAACACCATTATAGCGCGGAAGTGGCTACAAATTTTCATCACAAAGCTCGCAAGCGGTTGTCGCATACTTTCTCCGAAGCTAGAAAGAAGAACAAGAAGGGGATTTTGCATCCGTACCCACTTTTTGTGCCACGTTTTAACTTATACCCGCTTTGTAAAACAAATTGCATTTGTACCCGCTTTTGCGCATAACTTCAGCATGCATGGCTGAAGTAGTAAAGGCAATCACGCAAAACTTCAGCATTCTAGTAGACGGGCCTGAAGTAGCTTGCGAACTTCAGCTCTATGGGGAACTTCAGCTCTAGAGCTGAAGTTTTTGTCTTTGTAAATGGGGAACTTCAGCATACGGGTTTGAGGTTCCCTAGTTATAAAGACAAAAACTTCAGCATACGGGCTGAAGTTCCCCCAGTTACACTGGG
>ML317613.1:0-19333 GCA_005239505.1 Nicotiana paniculata
AATCAATTGATTTATTGTGATTTTTATAGGACGGTATGACGAGTAAAAATCACATGCTCACATCTCTCACCCTGTGGCTAACATTTCCACACTGAAAACAATCCCGTTGCCATCAAGGCTGTGGAAAAACACACAATACGAACCCTCTAAGACCCATGAGTACCTGAAATCCCATGCGAAGTTGGTAATGCAAACTGAAAGGGTTGACCCACAAAATTTCTACTGTATCGTACCTTGCCTCCATAATACGGACCAGTAGATTCCTCCGATCTACAAGGCCTCATTGCCTGCCTGAACTCTCTCCCTGATCTCGTCTGTCCTCTCGCTCCCGGTCCCACGTGCGCTTTAACCGGCGAGCGATCCCTATTACCTGCTGAAATGAGGCATCCTACTCTAACTCTCGAGTCCCGCTAAACCGAATATCATGCCTGAATCTCCCAAATGACTCTACGAACTCATCTCCCAACTGAAGCAACCAAGCAAAGTGCATGTCTGGCCAACTTACTGAATCTAACGGCATGCTCCAATAGTGACATAGCGCCCTGACGCAACTTCTCAAACTCCGCGCGCCGTACATCTTGAAGGAACTGAGGTGCGACCTCCCTTAAAACATCTCCGAAAAACTGAATCCACGCTAGTGAAGCTAACTCGGCCAGTTTACCCCCAACTCATATGCCGCCACCACTGATCAACCCACTACTCTGAACCTGAGACGTGACAAAAGCAATCCCGTTAGTATCCATGATACCCGAAGTACGAAGAATATAGTGACACTCCTCCAGGAAAACCTGGGCACCATCTGCCGCCAATCCACTGAAAGATAGAAGGGTGATACTTTCTATACCTCTCAAGCCCAAGGTATTCTTCCTCAGAGGCTATTGTCCTAACCACGGGTTGAACTGAAACCACATGTCGTGCTGCCATAACAACTGGAACCTGACCAATATGATCTCGCTACTCTGGAGTGTAGACGGTGGGAGTCTGAACTCCTCCCCTGATCTGTGAAGCAACTGGTGTACTAGAATCAACCCTGCCTGAGTCAATGTACCACTTATACTCAAAACTGCGCTCAGGTCTCATGAAGTCCGGGGTAGCAACAGGCACCCCCAGTACATGTCCCCCAACTACAACTGATGGCGACTCCTCAACGGCTGCTCTGGTAGGCATCTTAACTGCGCACGTACTCCTCGTTAGCCTCTATCTCTGACCATTGCGACGTTTGCTTTGGGCTAACATAATCAGGAACCGCAGCTCGTGTTCTCATCGTCGGTGAGAGAATGGATCGAAAATTTCAAACTTCAAGATCAAGGAATTCGCACGATAGGAATGAAGGAAGTGAAATTGTCCTAATAGTTCTGTAGCCTCTCGAAGATAAGTACAGACGTCTCCGTACCGATCCACAAGACTCTACTAAACTCGCTTATGACTCGTAGCACCTACGAACCTAGAGCTCTGATACCAACTTGTCACGACCCAATTTCCCTCCGTTGGGTATCGTGATGGAACCTAGTCTTAGGGACTAGGTAAGCCTAGCAGTTACTGAATAACAACAATAAATAAAGGAAAACTATAGTCTTGATATAGAATCTCAACAGAATGTACAAACTTTCCCAAAACCGGTAGTACAAGTCATAAGCTCTACGAATCTTCTACAACTTCTAAGTACAACTGTTTGGAAATAAATACAACAGTGTATGAATAATAAATACGAAGAAGGTGACTCCGACGCCTGCGAACGCAGCATCAGGTTACCTTGAGTCTCCTCGGAAATCATCCACACAACTACTAGAATATATACCTGGATCTGCACACAAAAATATGCAGAAGTGTAGTATCACACCACAACGGTGCCCAGTAAGTATCAAGATTAACCTCGGTGGAGTAGTGACGAGGACTAGTCAAGACACCACTGGTCTACAAAATAAATAACATGAATATAGAAATGACTGAATGTTACATCTATCTAAGACTTCACGGAATAGTTTATAACAATGACATATAAAGCGGAAGAAAATTACAGAAATTAATCACGAAACGGTACAAAAGTATACAGAAAGATGGACAGCCAAAACAAGCCGAATCGAAAGGAAACACAACACAATAGAGAACACCAATAACTCAACTCCACGTCATTTTGTTCATTAGCCATTAAAAATCCATAACTGGTAGAAATCTTTAAACATCAGTTCATATGAAAAACTTTTGCAAATAAAATCATTTTAGTATGGAAAGGTTTCCTTTGAAAACATACGTTCTTCAAAAGTAGATATAAGTATATTTAATAAAGAAATTACGTAAAACATAGTTCCTTTCAAAATATGAAACTTCCCAAAGGTGCTTTCCCAATAAATGACTTCCAAATATCATTTCAGGCAAGACTAGTACTTTTCAAATATACCCTCGATGTAAAATTCATTCAAATATAATCATTTCAAAACCATTGCTTTTTCAATAATACTTTTCAATAAAAATACCTTGATTAAAATGTCCTCAAGATTTATCCACCGGAGCTCAGTCCGTAACTTAGAAATTGCCATGCAGTACATGAGGAATATCAAATCTTGCCAATAAATACAGTAAGAGATTGGTAGGAATATCCAACTTTAGAACAACGGAATAAAATGCAAAGACAAGTGCACGACATCACCCTTCGTACTTTTACTCTCATCCTCACCAAAACAAGTGCACGACATCACCCTTCCTGCTTTACTCTCATCCTCACCAAAACAAGTGCACGACATCACCCTTCGTGCTTTACTCTCATCCTCACCAAAACAAGTGCACGACATCACCCTTCGTGCTTTACTCTCATCCTCACAGAAACAAATGCAGTAAATAGCAAACAGGAACAACAGAAAATAATAATGCATAAACACTCGGCAAGGAATGTCCCCTCATGCAATAAATGAATAAACACTCGGCACGGAATGTCCCCTCGTGCATAACCTCACAAACACTCGGCACGGAATGTCCCCTCGTGAAATAAATAAATAAATAAACACTCGGCGTGGAATGTCCCCTCGTGCATAACCACACAAAACACTTGGCACAGAATGTCCCCTCGTGCAATAAATAAATAAGCTCTCGGCACGGAATGTCCCCTCGTGCATAACCTCACAAACACTCGGCACGGAATGACCTCTCGTGCTAAAATAACATAAACAACAATTTAACAAGGGAAATCAACAATAAGAACCATAAATCACAACATCCCGGCAAGGGAGTCAACAATACATACAATATCATTAACAGTATAAACAGTAATAGAAACCGTAACATCCCGGCAAGGGATTCAACAAGGCAAACAACATCATCAACTACGGAATAATAAGAGAAACCACACAATCACGGCAAGGGAAAACAGCTATAACCAATTTCACCTAAACAATTAACTTCACGGAATAAACTCAACTTTAACAAAGGCCCAGTAATAGGCACTATCAAGGAAATACCAATAACATAAATGTCTAACAATTAGACCTAAGTATCACTTAAAGGAATAGTCATATAAATCACAATGTAAGACTCGCGGGCATGCTTGACTCCAACGAATAGATGTTCCAACTACGGCTAGTCAACTAAAAGGCTAAATGACACTAATTATAGCCAATTAGCAAGCTAGGAGGAAAATATAGCATGATGATGAGAGAAGTAGAATATTCAGTTAAGTCAAGTAAGGTCAAATAGCCAACGAAGGAATCCTAATATAAATAATTCTAATTTAAACAGGAAGGGATGAAATTAACAACCAAGGATTCAAATGTAACAATTACAAATCATACACAGGTAATATAAGAACCTACGAGTCCTAAAAGGCCACTCTAATTGCAAATAAGTCCGAGTACGCACTTGTCACCTCGTATACACAGACTACAATCAACAAAGAAGACTCAATCCTAAGGGGTAGTTTCCCCACACAAGGTTAGGCAAGGTACTTACCTCAAGGACGACAACCCGGTACTCAAAAATAGACTTCTCGGGTGGAAAGCCCTCCGGACGGCTCACAATCAACTAAAATAACTTCAAAATACACATAAAACGCATAAGGAACTATTCTGAATAATAAAGTTTCAATCTTTACAAAAGTGTAAAAATCGACCCAAAAGTCGACCTCCGGGACCGCACCTCGGAACCCGACAAATTTTACAAATTCTGATTACCCATTTCGATACGAGTTCACCCATACAAAAGTTATCCAATTCCGATAACATTTGGTCTTTCAAACACATGATTTTACATTTTTTGAAGTTTTCTTTCAGAACCCACAACTTCCTCAACCCAAAACACAATTTAAATGATAGAAACAAGAACTAATTCATGAAATATAATTAATTATAGTGGAAGTAACACTTACCCATTAGATTTGTGTGAAAAACCCTCAAATAATCGCCCAAAATCGAGCTCTAGAAGTCAAAATATGTTTAAAATGGTGAAACCCGATTTTGCAAACTTATATTCTGCTGAGATGCTTTGTGAATCACGATCGCGGGAATCGTGGCACGATCGCGTAGAAGGAATTGGTTGTTGGTGTAAGAAGTGCTTCGCGATCGCGGAAAATCTTATGCGATCGCATATAAGGGGCAAGCTGGCTTCTGCTATCGCAGATGGAGTTATGTGATCGCAGTGAATGAAAAATTGGGGGTCCAAAGCAACACTATGCGATCACGACTTCATCTATGCGATCACATTGAAGGAAACGAGATGGCAGGTTCAGCAGTTCAAAAATAGGGAAAATGGACCCGGAACCTATCCGAAACACACTCGAGGCCCCGTCTAATCACACAAACAAGTCATATAACCTAAGACAGACTCGCTCGAGGTTTCAAACCACATAAATAACACTAAAACGATGAATTAAACCAAAAATCAATGAAATTCCTTAAAACTTCTTTAAACATCAAATTTTGCAATTAAAGTCCGAATCACATCTAATGAAGTCCGTTTCTTGCCAAACTTTACAGATATGACATAAATATTATATCGAACCTGTACTGGGCTCCAAAACTGAGATACGGGCCCGATACCACAGGTTTCACATAGAATTTCATTTTCAAAATCTCTTATATTTTTCAGAAAATAATTTCTTTTAAAAATTCATATCTCGAACTTGGGACCTCGGAATTCGATTCCGGGCATACGCACAAGTCCCATATTTTCCTACGGACCCTCCGGGACCGTCAAATCACGGGTCCGGATCCATTTACCAAAAATATTGACCGAAGTCAACTTTATTCAAATTTCTAATATAAAATTATTCTTTTTATCAGTTTTTCACATAAAGGCTTCCCGGCTACACGTCCGGGCTGCGCATGCAAATAGAGGTGAGATAGAAGGAGGTTTTCATGACCTCAGAACATAGAATTAGCTAGAAATATACAGGATGACCTTTTGGGTCATCACACTAAATTACTATTTTACCCAATGTAAACTCTATTTTTAAAGGGTAAAAAAAAGCGAACGACATTTCGCTAAGGGCGTTCGTGCTTTTAATATAATATAGATACTTTGACTCTTTATATTTAACTAGCTTTAGAGTACGCGCTTTGCGGCGTGTACGCTATTTGTGTATACCTTTGAGCTTGTATTTTAATTATTTTAATTCCTAATATCATAGTATAAGTGGTTTTACAAAATCTAATGATTTCTTTCACTGCAATGCTATTATTTTAGGAATAAATTTATATAGTCTGTGCTTACTTAAAAATAATTTCACTTATATGATGAATTTAGAAAACTAATAAATTAAATTTTTTGCTAATTAGTTAATTCAAATACTTAAATTATTTATTCTCATTATTAAAGAAAATTATTTATTTTTATTAGTTCAAATTCTTAATATTAGCCCATCCCAAATTTTAAGTGTTTACGTAATTATAATTTTATCTAGTAAGCATTCTATTTTTATAGAATAAGATGTTACTGAATATTTCAATTTCAAATTTGTGCGTGACTATTAGTATTATATCGATCATCTTTCTCTCCTTTTCTCTTTTATATTGTTAAATATAGATGTTTTCTTTGTAATTTATTCTAAGTGTTTGATCGTAAATTTTAAATATTATACAAAAAAACTGATGAATAAAAAATGTATTTTTCTTAGTAGAAGATATTTAAAATATAATATGAAAATGTATTATAGTTTCATATGATACAAACTTAATTATGGACTCAAAATTCAATCATCTTAGCAAATGCACAACTAACAAAAATTAGACTAAAAGAATACTTGACTTCAAATAATAAAGATATTGAATTACTCGCTGTAACATAGCTATCCAATTATTTGGAATCATGATGACAAATGTGTAAGTTACAAATTTAGTTGAGAGAGACGAAATCGACTCCTGAAGCTAAGAGGAATTGATTGTCAGTTACTTTTTTTTTTCTTTCACAAATTTGTGATAGTACATAGTTAAATAAGGAATAATATAATATGTTAAATTTAGTTGACTTTGAAGCTCTAATTATTAGGAAAATAATTAAATGTCTATTTTTAAATATTAGAAAAATAATTAAGTAACTATTTTGCCTAGTGTGAAATCAAATTTTAAAGGGTAAAAAAGGCGAACGACATTTTGCTAAGGGCTTTCGTGCTTTTAATATAATATATATATACTACAAATTTACACAAAAGAGAGTTTGCTTAAATAAATAAATATAATATTCAAAATGAAACAGTAAAAAAGCAAACCAATTTTCTATATATTAGATGTTACTATAATTTTTATTAAAAAAAAAACAAATTGGTCACATACTCAAAATAAAAGAAAGTTATTACATGTAACTTAAATTGGTGTAAAAGTTGGTCAAACCAATTTGAATGTATTTTTTGGCTTGTATTGATATTTGGCAGGCATTAAAAATGCTTTTAAACCAGAACAAGCCTAAATTTATAATCTTTTACTATCATTTAAACTTAAAAACTTTTTTAGTTTGACAAAGTAAATTACTTTATTGTCCCTTGTATTTTTGTATAAATTCCAAAATATCCTCCATTAGTTCTACACCAAAATTTAAATTGCCATGCTCTTTTCTTTTTCCTCTTTTATCTGCGACTCACAAGCTCACTAGTTTCAAAATAACAATCATAATTTCATTTCAATTTCAAATAAGTTAGGGTCAACTGTATTAATCAATATTTTTTCATTTTAACTCAATTCATATTATCTTACCATCTTCTTAACTGCAAAGTTAAAATTGATTTTTTTTGGTACATTCTTTTTACATTTTGATTTCGTTTGTATTTCTCCTTTTTCTTTTCTGCTCTTGCATCATGTGTCTAAGTCAATAGAGAAGATTAGAATTCTGAAATTTTGTACAAAAGAAGATTTTGTTTACAAGTTTATGCAATATTATTACTTTGATTTATTTATATTTACATTGAGGTTTTGTGTCATTTTTTACTTTAGTATTTGCAATTTAATTTTACAAAATTAAATATATCACAGACAAAAGCTAAACATTTGCGTCGACAACACCTCTATGATCAAATCTTATGATTTTTTTTTTACATTTTAATTAAATGAAATTGAAAATTTTAAAGTTGTCATAATAAATACTTCAAATCATTTATTGATATAAATAATAGTAAGGAAAATTAAAATCTTTACATTTGTTATAAATAGAATTGTATATAAGGTGAATGTGAGGATTATGGGAGGAGACTCGGGTTATTTTCTAGTGGTGATAGGGTTGCATCGGGATCAACTCTTAGCATATTTTTATTTGCCCTAGCGATGGATTTGCTGACGCGACACGTCCAAGGGGAGGTGCCACGATGTATGTTATTTGCAGATGATATAGTGTTGATTGACGAGACACGCTGCAAGATTAATGGTAGGCTGGAGGTGTAGCATCAGACCCTGGTTTCTAAAGGTTTCAAGTTGAGCAGGACAAAAACAGAATACTTTGAGTGTAAATTCAGTGTTGGGATGCATGGAGCAAAAGTAAATGTGAATCTTGATGCACAAGTCATCTCCAAGGGAGATAGTTACAAATATCTTGGGTTTATAATACAGAGAAACGAGGATATTAATGAGGATGCCTCACTTCAGGGTGGTTGAAATGGCAGCTCGGTTTTGGTATATTGTGTGATAGGAATGTGCCACCTAGACTTAAGGGAAAGTTCTACAAAGCGGTAGTTAGAACGATCATGTTGTATAGAACCGAGTGTGGGCCAGTCAAGAAATCTCATGCACATAATTTGAAAGTAGCAGAAATGAGGGTGTTGAGATAGATGTGTGGGCATACCAGAAAAGACGAGATTATGAACTAATATATTAGGGACAAGATAGGTGTGCCCCATGTGGAAGATAATATGCGAGAATCGAGATTGAGATGGCTCGGACATGTGAAGACGAGAGACTCTGATGTACCGGTTAGAAGGTGTGAGAGGTTGCTCATGGCGAGTCAGGGGAGGGGTAGAGGGAGGCCTAAGAAGAGTTGGGGTGAGGTGATTAGGCAGGACATGACTTTGCTCCAACTTACCAAAGACATGGCCCTCGATAGAAAGGTGTGGAGGTCGAGAATTAGAGTGGTGCATTGATAGACAGTCTAGAGTTTCACTTTGTCTTACTAGTAATAGTAGCACTAGACGTATATCTTATTATTCCTAGTCACTTATTTTATACGGTGTGTCATTATTATCAGTAGGATTTGCACTACTCTTGTAGTTTCGTATCCCTGAATCTCTGTTATTACTCATCATATTACTTGCTTCTTTGTCTTATTACCTTGTTGTTGTTGTTATTTCTCTATTGCTTTATTTTTACCGTTCTTGAGCCAAGGGTCCTCTCTACCTTCATAAGGTAAGGTACGGTCTGCATACACACTACCCTCCCAGGAGCAGGTTGAACGTCGCGGTAGGTATTATTGATTCATGCAATGATTGACTTATTATAGAGCTTGGTATGGATCTGCCCCTCTGGAGTCTGCACACCCACAGTAAGCATAGGTACCTACTGAGTGTAAGTGCCGAGTGCAAGTGCCGAGAGCGAGTGCCGACTAATTGGGTGAATTAAATGACTCTGAGAACTGAGTGACTGGGAGGATTGAGTGAATTGATACTCTAAGAGTATGCATGTGATTTATCATTGTGTTGCATTGCATTCGACATGCACACTTGACATACAGACAAAGAAATGCACATTCCTTATGTTGTACGATATTATGTCATTCATGGCTTCCCATACACATTGACATGTAGGCATAGAGATGTACTTTGATCATGCCATCCGATATTGAAACCTTTACTTGTTGAAAGGTTTTTGGAAAAAATCACAGTTTTACAAACTTGCTCATATTTTGGTGATTTTGATAAAAGATTTGGTTTTACTGTTATACATGAAAAGCACGCTTATTTTTCGAACTGTGAATGAGATGAGCATTTTACCTTCGAGTTATTACTTGTACCGCTTTAGTTATATTGGTATGAGTTGTTCCTGGCTGTTAGTGTTGAACTCTAACTCTTGTTCAAGCTTGTCACTGTTTTCAACCTTAGGTTAGGTTTGTTACTTATTGAGTACATAAGGTCAGTTGTACTCATACTACACTTCTGCACCTTGCATGCAGATGTTGGATGCTAATATTTTTGTGTATGGCGGGAGCTAGATTTGAAGATGTACCTTCCTTCCGGTCATAGCTGCCTCTTGATCTTGGTGAGCTTTAGAATTTTAAATTTGTTCATGTATATTTCAAACAGATGATGTACTTTATTTCGTACAAACTTGTAAATTCTAAATCTTAGAAGCTCATGATTTGTATTACTAGTCCTTGGAAAATGTATACATATTCAATTATTTTATCATTCACTTGTCTCAATAAATCTTATTAAATTAATAGTTCTTAATTGGCTTATCTAGCGGGTTGGGATAGATGCCATCACGACTAGTTAGATTTTGGGTCGTGACACACTCGCGTTCGGCACTCGCACTCTCACTTAGTAGGTACATCGCTCACTGCTGGTAAGTCAGACCCCGGAGGGGCATATCCTGGCCAAGCACTAAAATAAGCCAATCATGGCATAAATCAATAAAGTTTGTTATGACGTGCAACCCCATATCATAAATATCCTCACAATCAGACCCTCGGCCTCACTCAATCATCAATCTGTCCAGTCTCTAGGGCTCACGAATATCACGACAATCAGCCCCCAAAAATGATGATATGATGTATCAATATATGGAAACAGAGACTAAGATATGATATGCAAATTATAGATGTGACTGAGTATATAATTGCAAATTAAGCAAGTAATTCAATAGCAATACGACCTCTGTGGGTCTCAACAGTACCAACATATAGCCTAAGCATGATTTTAACGTGAATCACAACTCAATTTCTCAAACACATGGAGAATATATAGATAATGATAAGATTATTTGACTACATAGTTTCATGGAATTGACCGAGTCATAATTCCTACGGTGCACACCCACACGCCCGTCACATAGCATGAGTGTCACCTCAACACCAACCACATAACATGTAATTCAAGGATTCATACCCTCAAAACCAAGTTTAGAAGAGTTACTTAACTCAAACCGCGCAAATCTCTACTCCAACAAGCCCTTGCCTCGCGAATCAGCCTCTGAACGACTCGAATCTAGCCACAAACAACTCGATACAATCAACACAAGTTATAGGAATCAATTACATATGATAAATCTAAGTTCTTAAGCAAAAATCAAAAAGCCAACTCAAAAAGTCAACCTCGGGCCCACATCTCAAAATCCTACAAAATTAACAAAATCCATATCAAAATTACTCAAATTCGATCACAACTCAACCTTCAAATCCTCAAATTAAAGCCTATGAAGGTTCTACAATTTTCCCCAAATTTTCCAACCCAAAACACTAATTAAATGATAAAAACAATGATAGATTCATGTAATTCAACCAAATGTGAGTTAGAATCGCTTGGCCCAATCACTTCCTTGGAAATCCCTTCAAGAATAAGCTCAATCCGAGCTCCCAAAATCAAATTATGAAATATAACTCTAACCCTCATTTTTTATATTTAGGAGTCTGCCCAGATGTCTTTCTTCGCATTCACGGGATATACTTCGCGATGGCAAAGCACAAATCCTTAAGTTGTCAAAATTACTCTCCGCGAATGTGAATAATCCCACGCAAACACGACTCACAAACTCCCAGACCTACGCGATCGCGAAGAACAATTCGCGTGAACCCCAGTCTCCTCCTTTCTTTCTTCGCGAATGCGACCCCCTTCACACGTTCGTGATGCACTAAAAGCCAAAGCTCCGCGATCGTAGACCTCATATCATGATCGCATGGAAAAAATCCCTAGCTACCCAAAATACTCTTCGCGATCGCGATCCTCCACTCACGAAGGAAACCAACACCAACAAAAATCAACAGTCTTCAAGTTTCGAAATGCGCCAAACATGGTCGAAATCACACCTGAGGCCCCCAGGACCTCAACCAAATATACCAAGAAGTCCTAAAACACCATACAAACTCGCTGGAAGTGTCAAATCACATCAAACAACACTAAAATTATAAATCACACATCGATTCAAGCCTAATGAACTTATGAACTTTTAACTTTCAAAACTAATGCTGAAACATACCAAACTAAATCGGATTAACCTTGAATTTTGTACACAAGTAATAAATGGCACAACATACCTATTCCAGTTTTTGAAACAAAAATTCGAGCCCGATAACTGATTGGTCCAACCCTACACCACTATAAAGTATCAAGGAGTGGTCGATGCAGTTTTACCCAAAAGGACGGGATCGATTTCCACAGGGAGTTAATATTGGTTGGGAGTTGGGTTTCTACCTAATCTAGCTGTGCGTGATGTTTCTAATTGCACTTCTAACCATGATGGGTTTTGTTTCTATTCTAATCTTAATGCTATTGATTGCTGAAAATTAATCTAACTACAATATTTTTGAGAGAGTTTTTCAAGTGATAAAAGGCACTAGGGAAGTGACTTTCGCCTAGGCGAGTATCTAATAGGGTTGAGAGTCTAGGACTAGATTGTTATGATTGGGGTCGTGATATAACCTTCACACATAAATACTCACTCTATACCTCTCGGTAGTTTGAGTGACTTTGCCCGATTTGGCTTTCTCAAGCCCAAATGGGTGTTCAAGCAATGCAAGTGAAATTGGCTCAAGTCGGGTATTACTATCTCTAGGTTTAACCCTTTAATTTGGGCTATCAATCTCTTGAATTCACCCAAATTCCTTGCAGCCTTCTTTACCTAGACTCGGGCCCTCTTTCTCAAGAAGAACCTAAGTCAAAAAGGCATGAATCAGCGTTTGCAACCACCAATTCTACAATTAAAGCATGAAATAAGCTAGATATCACTAACCCATAAACAATTAAGCCCTAAAATTAACGATCCATTAAATATCCACATTAGGGTTGGGTCACAACCCTAGCTATGGGGTCTAGCTGCTCATAATAATGGTAATCAAAGATGGAGATGTAATATAAACCATAAAAGTCAATTACAAGATGAAAATCTAAAAATGTAAGCTAAATCTACTATAAAATTACTCAAAGTGGTAAAATACGGTTGTTCACTAGCTCCCTAATACAAAACTTAACCTAAAAATGTGAAAAAGATCTATTTATACACAGCTGAAATTACTGGACAAAAATGCCACTATGGAGGTTCCGCTGACCGCGTAAAAATGGGCGCCTAAGCGTTCGGACTATCGTGGCCGCGCAAAAATGAGTGCAGACCGCGTTGCTTAAAATTTGGACTTGGACTTGGACTGGGCTAGGTTTCACAAACAGCGTAAAATCTTCCGCGTCCGCGTGATCTTCATTCGCGGCCGCGTATTTTGTTCGCGGACCGCGTTCCTCAGTTGGACATTACTTGCAAACTCTCTGATCCTCCTATCTCGCTCCTAGAAGAATTTCAACCACGACCGCACCATTGATTTCGCGGTCGCGCTTTTGTAGCGCAGTCAGCGGTCTACTTTGAGCCCAAATCAATCTCTCTGAACTTCACTCTCGCGGCCGCGTATTTTTGTTCGCCTCAGCGAAGGTACTTACGCGGCCGCGTATTGTCATCACTGTCCGCACTCAGATCCATCCTTTAGGCTTGTGTAAGTTTAACTACTTTTTGAGTTTATTTAGGCTTCTTTGCTCATTTTGACCAAAACCTGCAAGTAAGAACCTTAAGTCAGTTTTCAGGAATACCTTAATGCAATCTTGACCCAAAACTTAAGCAAAAGAGAGCAAATAATAGGCTAAAATC
Organism: Nicotiana paniculata; assembly: GCA_005239505.1. Taxonomy (NCBI): domain Eukaryota; kingdom Viridiplantae; phylum Streptophyta; class Magnoliopsida; order Solanales; family Solanaceae; genus Nicotiana; species Nicotiana paniculata. Next base: position 13,242 of record ML317613.1, read on the forward strand.
CCTAGTTATCAACTCCCAACTTAAGCTTTTGCTTGTCCTCAAGCAAACAAGGTAATTCCCACATCTACAAGAAAAAGAAAAGAGAATTTCAGTTTTCCTAAGATGACTTCATCAAACCTCGGTTGGAACTAACAATTACCCTTAACACAAATGCATTATCAACAACATTATACTATGACTTCTTGAGTTTCATAGGCCTAATGTGACACAAGAGCCTCAAGATCTGACTCAATTCATCAAGGACACTCGCTTTCTCATGTAAGTCATTGTGTATCCCGGACTCTTTCTCATCTATTCTCCATGAGATCATCTCACCGTATAGAATGTGACACTCAAAATCGGGGTTTTAAAGAAGTGCGCTCATCACTCTCAAAAGAATGTCACAAGTCCGGCTCTAAGTACCATAGGCTTGCCCCTCATGTAAATCACCACTAATGTAAGCTCACTCAACTTGAAATCCTATAGGGCTTTAGCGGGATGTAATGAGGGCTTTTTGGATCAAGTTCGGATATAATGAACTATGACGATATCATCTTTCCTTAAGCACTCCACTTTCTCAATTCGGCTTATGCTTTCTTGACTCTTTGAGTCATTTTCTTCTTCCATGGGGGAACTAGATAGACACATCGTCACTCTTTTCTTCTATATGACGCTCATTTTTCTCCTTTTCTCATCATTCCAAGCCTTTCAACATTGATTTCTTGAATCCTTTCAGCCTTTACTTTTCTTTTTACATGTTTCTTTTTCACTTTTCATCCTTTTATTTGCCTTTCCTTTTCATCAATTCTTTTTGTTTCTTGAACCTTTCATCTCTTTGAATTTCCTTGTCTCTCCCCCAGACTTATGTTTATGACTATTGTTCATCATGAATGCTAAAGAAAAATTAGGTGCCAAGAGAAGGTCATTATAGAATGGATGAAGGTTTGTAATTTGATTATTGAATGAAAAAGGCTTAGGCTCGAAGGGGCTGATTAAGAATATTATACTGGTAGGCTATGGAAGTTTTCAAATTCAAATGGGACCAAGGAGAGCTTATAGTCACTTCTCAAGTCGAGCTACACTTAGAATTTCGCCTAAAAAATATTCGGGGCAAGTTCTAGACTTGTTGGCATGGGACTTGGACTTGCAATTCAAAACCTCACCTCTCAAGCTGACGGGTTGTTAAAGAGAATAGAGTCGAGGGAACACAACAACCCTAGATAAGATTTAAGATCACATATGACTAAGAGAAATCACTTGATGATAGTTTTGATCAGCTCAAGATTCTAAAGGTCACAACTAGAGCTAATCTCGTCAACTACTTGTCTCTAACCATGAGGTCGCAGGTAAATGTGCTGGTGCCAAGTGAAGATTACTTGATTCACTTTTATTCATTACTACCATATATCAAAACAAAAAGAAAAATTGACTCGGTCCCTTAAGAAGGTTGTCACGCCATCCATCGTTGGGAAGAACCACCCGGTTCACACAAATTCCACCTTTGGAAAGAACCACGGCATTAAGAAAACCAAAGGCTTATTGATCACGAAAAAAATGGAAAAAAAAGCTACAAATTCAAAAAAAAAAAAGCTACTAAAGGAAGTAAGAAGCTAAGCTATTAAGGAAAATTAAAAAAGAAGTTATAAAGTAAAAAACGTAAAGTAAAATGAATATGTACAATAGGGGATTGAAACGAATATACACAAAATGGGGATGAATATATATATGGAAAGGTAATTTTTATATACATACCAAAAGTTTAAAAAAAGTACGAAAATAAAAGTACGATAAGTAGAAAATAAAAAGAAGTAGTATCAAAATTATTACAGACCAATCATCCAAATCATCATATCAAAATAAGGCCACCCCCCCAAATAAAAATTATCATTGTTCTCAATGCTAAAAGCAAAAAAATAATAGGGGAAGGGTAGAGAGTAAAGAAAACTCCCTATGAGGCATCTGTCTGCATGGGGTCANTAGGGGAAGGGTATAGAGTAAGGAAAACTCCCTATGAGGCCTCTGTCTGCATGAGGTCACTGGTAGGGTTTTGTGGCTGGCTAGACTCGTCACCTCCCTCACGGTCCTCCAGGTGAATCTCCAAGTCATCAGTCTAAGGAATCACCCCTCTCCTCACCGGATCGCTATCAGCCTCCTGCTCCGGTACATGTGTTATCTGTGCTGCAGGGGCAGTCTCTCCCATAAGGAGATCTAGAGGAATGTCGCCGGTGGAAGTGAGCTTCGCCCCCTCCTTCTTCAACTCTTCTTGACCCTTCTTAACTTTCCTCACCTATTTGCCCAGCTCTTTGATTACTTTTTCATGCTTACCCAGAGACTCCAGAATCTTCTTTTGGTTGTCAAGAATACTCTTCAATGATTCCTCCACTGATGGAGGCCTCTGGAGCTGTGCTGGAACTGTCTGAGCTGTTACGGCACTGGACAAGGAAGATAGCTTTGATGTAGCTACCTGCATCCAGTTGTTGGTGTCGTCCAAAGTCTGACTTACTCTCAGTGCAGTCTGAGGGTAAGCTGATGAAGAAGGCACTGATGGAGGAATCGAAGTATATGGCCCGGAGGGTGGATGTGTCATGGCAGCAGATGACCCCTCATAAGTGGAAGGCTCGGACCCAATGGCCACTACCCTTGGCTATTCAGACTGGCCAACGGAGGTAGTGGCTTTGCCTTTGGACTTGGGGTTGTATGGACCCTGAAGGCGGTACCAGGAGAAGGGCCTTTTTGTCTTCACTTTAGTATCAAAATCTCTCCCTTCTACATCCTGGTCCTATAAGTACATGGTGAGGAAGTTTGGGTAAGGGTATGATCTCTCATCCTTCCGGATAGCTCTGGTAATGACCCTGGACCGGGATCATCCTTCCGGATAGAAGCCACAATAATCGCCTTGGGGACCGGGATATCACTGTCATGCTAAGAGGGGTCTATCCGGCTACACACGAAGGTGGACCACCCTTTTTCTTCAAAGTTCAGGGTGTTCCTTAAAATTAGAACTCCAGGTGTAAGCCAAGCTGGAGCAGTCCCAGGAAGGGCTATCACTTATGCAAGCCTTGGACGGGCTAACTCATCCAATGCCACCTTCTCCACATAGCGGGATTCATCCACATCATCGAACCCAACATACTCATTCAGCGTCTTGCCATCAAATTTAATCTTTCGATTCCGTACTTTGGTCAAATATGTGCCCTTTTTGATGTGGGCGACATTAGCATAAAATTCCTTGACCAAGTACTCATTGGCCTCCGGTAGCTTGCTGGTGAAGAACTTCCACCCCATCCTTTCATCGAATTGCCTTTGATATTGGGATTGTGGGGTAGAAGATCTCGCTCTATGAATTGCTTCTCAAGTGTGAGTGACTTTTGAGGCCACCATTCCCGGAACTTGTGGTAGGCTTTCTCACTAACGAATCTGTCTTGCCACAACACCGGGTTCCTTGATCTCGCCAAACCCCCAACCCCATTGTCACCACCTCTCCCGTCATCCGGGATATCCTCGTGACTATCAACATTAACTAGAACTGTTGTGGAGGCAGGAGTTGTAGCAGTTGGGGCAGGTGGTGGCGAAGTCTTGCTACCTTCTTCTGAGCTCTCAGATGACCCAGACAAAGGAGTAGATTCATCTACAATATGGAAAGGTTTGGATTGTGCCTCTTGTTGGGTTTGGGCAACTTCCCCCTCAGAAATCTCTCGGGAGGGGACATATTCACTAGTCTCCGAAGTGTCGGTAGTGGGTCTCCGGGGGATTTGTTTCTTCCCAATGATTCTTTGAGGAGCTAGGGGTGCAGTCTGTTTTCCTCCCCGGACCCGGGAGGATTCTCCCCTCCCTTGTTGTTTTTCCGAACCACAACGAGATCTAACCATTATCTGCATACACAATCAGTGAAAGCTCATTAGTAATGTTATTCAAGCAAGTATCAAATGAAGGCAGATAAATGATCAAAGTGTTTCACAGAACAGTGGACCGCTGAGAGCGGAAAAGGAATCCTGGCCGCGGACTGGTCGCCGCTGACTGTGAAAATCTGGGCGCGGTCGCGGAAGACTGGGGTTCACACTACCCAGTCTCTGAAGTAGGAACACCGCTGACCGCGAAAATCTGGGCGCGACCGCGAGACTTGAAACGTTGTTCGCATAAAAAGGAACGCGGTCGTGGACCTAGTTGCATGATTCTTTGAAGCTTAGAAGCACGGTCGTGGAAAGGCCATTGCGGACCGCGGAAAAATCATTGCGTCCGTGAAAACTTAGCCGGCTCAGTACCTACACATGAACTTGGACCGTGGTCCGCAAAATTCAAATAATACGGGCACTGAAGAAAATTTCATGATCTAGGATTTTATTCACTTGGAAATTTTTTGGCAATTAGGTGGTAAAATTAACAACCCCATCCCCCATTAGGCATTAAAACCAATTACCCAACCAGTTTTATCTTCAATTTAGCATGATTATGATTCTTGGCATGTAGTAACCCTAACTAGAAAGAAAAAGTGAAACTAACTAAAAAGTAAAATAAAAAACCTAAAATTAATACATAGAATCTAACATACCATTTGTGAGAATTGAAGTAGAAACTTGACTCTTGGTTACTATGAGGAGAATAAAGATAAAAGAGAGGGAGATGAACAGTGCTCTATGGATTTGAGATGTGAAAGTTCGAAAAGTGTAAAAGGAGAAGGGCCCTCCTATTTATACTTGAACCTAAGGGCCCACCAAATTACCTGGGCGCAGCCGCGAAATTTCACCGCGGTCCACGCTCTTACCCTTTTGAAGAGCTCCTGCTTCACCAACTCCGCTGTGAGCAGAAAAAGATGCGCGGCCGCAAAACAACACCGTTGTCCACATAATAACCAACACGGACGCGGATTGAATTTTAGAGAGTTACCATTCTAGACTTTTCAGGTCCGCGTCCGCTACATATTTACGCCTCCGCAAAACAGCTTCCGCTGACCGCGAAATTTTGAGCGTGATCAGTGGTTCAATTTCCATACTTAGCCAAATTTTTCCAGTATCATTCCTGCACTTCATAAACAATTCTTACACAAATCTCACAATCAGTTAGTTCGAAAGAGCCTAATCTAAGAAGAAAAATGAAAAAGAAAGAAAAAACACTTAGGTTGCCTCCCAAGAAGCGCCTGATTTAACGTCGCGGCACGATGCAGGTTACCATCATCATTGAAACTTGATCAAGGCCACCACGTGGTTGTCATCAAACTTGCCCAAATAATGCTTCACACGCTGCCCATTAACCCGGAAGATTTCACCATTTTTCTTCTTCAAGTCAAGAGCACCAAAAGGTGATACATGTACTACCTCATAGGGGTGGGAATTCGGTACTTCGGTTTGGTATTTGGTTTATCAATTGTATATACCAAAAATCGTACCAAAATATTTCGGTACGGTTCGGTATTTCTTATTTTGGTTCGGTACGGTTTCGGTTTAAACCAAATCTATGTTATAAGGCTTGTGCCTATTCAAATCTGTAGCTCTTAGGGTTGAAAGATACGTTTCAACTTTTGAAACCAATACAACTAGTATTATTTACTAGCATTTGACTAAACACGGAGGCAATGCAAGGGAGCATCTTATAATACCATTGGCTAATACAAGAGAAAAAGTTGCACCTAAGTATTACAACTTACACGTAAAAAATAACAATTCCTTTTATGCCTCTACTATAAAGCCATACTTTATCCTAAAGCAAAAAGAAGGATAGTTGAACAGTCCATTCAAGTTCAATGCCAAAGATAGTTGACTGCCTATACAATATACAGTTTTTATCTATGCTCCAAAATTTCTAGAAGTTCTTAATCTGCTTGGTGGAACCTTGCTAAAGCCTAAGGGTAAGGAATTAGAGAATTAGGGGTTTTGGACTTTTGAGGTGTGAGCTTAAAGTTATTGGGCTAAAAAATAAAAATAAAGTTGGGCTTGGACTAAACTATATCGGTATTTTCCCCCAGGGCTTAGCTCAAGTGGCAAAGGGTGGTGGATTTGGGTCTTAGGTCATAAGTTCAAGCCCCCACACCATGCAAAGCAAAGTCTGGTATTTAAGAGAAGGGTAGAGGGGCGGGCCCATTATCCACCGAGTTTCGAAGGCTGCGGTTGGTCCAAAGG